>CM028379.1:2223780-2246879 GCA_013146195.2 Codonopsis lanceolata
TCATCCCTCCATGTGACATGTGGATTCCCACTCACCCTCCATGTTGTATTTCCACCCATATATTTCATATATAATCTCTCTCCTCCTTTCGATCAGCCATAAACCTCCATTTCCAATCATTTCCTTCTCTCTCTTCATGAACTTATGTGTGTTTCCTTCATATCATGAGATCCCAAGTCCCGATTTCCAATCAGAGACAACCAAATCGAAACTATCAACTAGGAGCATGATTTTATCGATTAGATTTTATTCATTTCATCTTTTCCTTGGTGTAATGTAAGCTATTGATTCCCTTAGGATGCATCCTAGAAATGCCATGCTATCCCCTTTTCTCATGATTCTCATGCTCCTACCATGTCTATATTATGTTTGATGATGATTTGAGTTGATGGGATTTTTAGTGATATACTCATCTTGTTGTTTTGGTCCTAAGCCTAGAATTAAATGTGTTCTATGCCTCATTTGGAATAACTATTGTTCTCGAGACCATTGACTTTTAATGACTTTTAGAATTTATGATTCTAGGGTTCCATAATTTATGAATTGATAATAATTATTGGCTATGGTTATTAGTTGTTGATTAATGCTATCCTATACGAGAACTTAGAAAAGAGTTGGAATGCAATTAGTGTTTAAACTCTATTTGGATGAATTTATAGATATGACTCAACGGAGTCTTTTTAGTGAGCCATTGAACAATACCGGCTCAATTATCAATCATTATGACGTTCTAAATACGTTTCCCTAAGAATACTAGTTCTAGACTCTTGAATTGGATTGACTACCATGCTTGATTTAAATTTCATATAATAGAATACCTATTTGACATGTTGAGTTCGCTCTTGTCGAGCTCAACCCTACTTGATTTATTGATGAGAATATTTGTCATGAGCGAGATCGCTCTTGTCGACCTCGTTCTCTACTTGAGATTTGTTAAGTAAACATTACTTGGCATTTGCATGAGTCCAAGCGGCATATTTGCTCTTGTACACGAGCGCCTCCACTCTGGCCGCAATGGGGAAGTAGCCCCTTTGTTGTAACCATTAGATAGCATTGGTGTGTCTATCCCGAGCATCTCCTCGGGAAGGTCGATGTATGCACAACCATCCGAGACATCACATTCCGATTAACTTGTATGCATGAACTACGTAGCGGCACCGGTTCTCCATATATCCTTATCCTATGTGATTTAATTACAAGCACGTATGTGAAACAATGTGCATCTTGGATATATGATGATGCGAGCGATCTCGCGCGTTGATTATCTCGGCCATTTGGACCGGGTGCATGGAAAAGGGCATAACTTTTGACTCGGTGGAGTTACGGGGCCGCCACTTATCAAAAGCAGCTCGAAAAGACGGACAAAACAACAGGTAAAACTTCGGTTATGAGCTATTTTTAGTCCAAAACGTCGTTTAGATAGTGTTACGGGCCATTGATGTTTTTTATTAGTTTCGGGTTTTTTTGTAATATCGACTATTGTTTTAGGGTTTTGAGCATATTTAAACACTTTTAGGGTTGTTTGAGAGGCATTATTGCCGTTTATGAATAAAATACTTTTTTCCCAATGGTATTCATTGAATCAGCGAATTGATGCCCGTGTCGCGTGGTAGGTTTGGAACCTCAAGAAGATTTGGAAGATCAACGTTGGTAGTCGGTGACCTCCACAACTTTAATTTGATAGTTATCGTTACTTAATTACCGCTACATCATATGATCTATATGCTTATGTGATGATATCTTGCCTTGTATGTTGCATATTGTCATGACATGCATGATTGATAGCTTACAAGTCTTTATGACTTATCCATTCCTATTTTTCTTGTTTTAGATCGCCAGCGAGTCCTTCTTGTTGAGGCTTACGGTGTTTGAGCTTCCTTTATTTCTCTTTTGGTCCGGCGTTGAGGTTGAAGAGGTGGTTTTAGATGTCCTCTTCTATTCTTTTGACTTTGGCAAGGAAGATGGGTTTTAAAAGCAAATCATTTAGACTATGCTTAGAAATGTGTTTAGAAATTGAACTTGCTTCTTTTATTAGCTACTTGTAGTTTATCACTTGTAGTACTTGTATTCCTTTTGATTCCATTTGTGTTTAGCTTGGTTATCATGTTGATTAGTTCACCACATATATGCCTTCTTCCGCCGAGCATCCTATTAGCTCTTATTTATGTCTTGTCCTTTAACTACTAGCTTGGGTTCCAAAGATGTAGTGTCGCCAATGACTTGGTTTCACGACGCTTCTCCCTGAAGAAGAAGCTCTGCCTTCTATCGCTCCCCGCCTCCAGCCCCGTGGCCGGAAGAGCCTCGCTGCAACTGCACCGCTCCCTCCGTCCTAGAAAACGTAAGTCCAAACCTTCTCAACCCTCCGAACCTTTTGATGCGTCTTATTTTTTAACCTTGCAAGTGTGCGAATCAATTGAAGAATAGTATGGTAGCAAGGGTCGAACCACGAGACAAGAAGTAAACAGATAGCAAGTAAACCGGTAGCAATTAAACTAGGGGTTTTTAATTTATTTAATCTAATTTATTCTAGGAAAACCAAAAATCTAATTAATAGGCTAGCAAAGAATCACGTATATGAAGATCTTATGGAGGAGGGAAATCTAAGAATATGGATTCACTTGTATCTACTCTATTGCTCTTTTAATTAAAGCATCAATCAAAATCTTGGGTTCGTTCACTAAAGATTGATATAGATTGTCAAATTATAATTCAGTCTTCATCCTAAATAATTCATCCAATCTATATCCTAAGAACAAGAACATATGAAATTCTATCTCACTTAGATCATATATATGAACTCCGACCCTAACTTATCACTGTGCATCGATAAAATTAATTTATCACAATGGTGAGCCAAGGTAATGCGACATATGCATTTGGTAGCACTATCCGCACCGCTAGGTCTTTACTACTTGCAATTCCATTCATTTGGTCAAGGTTAGACAATAAAGAGATTGATAAACATCATGATCAACAAGATTTAATTGAATAAAAATATATTGAGCAATAGATTTGATACAAGTTACCTCTTAATTCCTAAATTAATGAACGGTTAGTTCATCCTTGAAGAAGAACAAATTAGCGGAATGAAAGGATACATGATTCGATCTTCAAACTATAATTACAAATACTAAAAGCTAAGTATTACACACTAAAATTGATCTAGAAATCGTCTTTGGCTTTAGACTATATGTCTTCTATTTATACTAGGGTGTTTAAAGGAAGGAGGGAGATTTCAGGATTAAACTCCCGTAAGGCGGCCTCGATGACTCGGGGGCAAGGTGCTACTTGAATGTGGTCGAAGGCCTTTGATCCGGCCGGGCAGACACACAGAGACCTTATGGGCAAGGCCTTTCCCACAAGGGGTTTTGAGATCCCAATTAAAACTTCTTTTCAATGTTTGCACTTTGCACCCTTCCTTTAAATCTTCAATAAAAGCCTTGTAAATCTCTAATTTCACCTAAAACCTCGAAACTCACAATATAGCTCCAAACACATATTAGTAGGCAAAGCCTCGTGGAATTGCTATTTCTAACCTTTATTTGGCCGAAAGTCCGAGGATGATATGGTGTAGCCACTTGTGTGTCACACCATATTTCCTAAGGCACACGCTCATCAAACGATTGGTGAATGCATTCCTTGATCACTAATTATTGCTTTTGGTACTCCATACCGAAAGCAAATTTATAATCATCCAAACACTTGACAACAGCTTTGGCCATCATTGTTCGGGTAGCAATGGCTTCTATCCATTTCAACACGTAGTCAACAACAACTAGAATATATTCACAACCATTCGAGACTAGGAAAGGACCCATAAACACAATGCCCCATACATCAAAGATATCAATAACTAAATTTTAATGCAAGGGCATCTCATTCCTTTTACTGATTCCACCAGTCCTTTGACATTTATCACATATTTTGCAAAACATTTCAGCATCTCTAAAAATAGTAGGCCAAGATTATAAACTGATTGTAAAATTTTCCTAGCGGTTTACTACTACTAAAATGACCACCACTAGAGTATTCATGACAAAATGCCAAAATACTTTATTGTTCTTGATCCGAAATACATCTTCTAATAAAGGAGTCTGAACATATTTTGAATAAATAAGGTTCTACCCAAAAATACTTTTTAGCATCCACAAAAAAATTCTTCCTTCGATAAAAATCAAAATCAGAATTAATAATATCTGCAACATGGTAATTGACAAAATCAGCATACCATGGTTCAAAGTTTTTAACTGCTAACAATTGTTCATCAGGAAAATCTTCATTCATGGGGATTTTATTATCAAGAAGTTGACGTTCAAGCAAAGGTAAAAATTCCAACCTAGACAAATGGTCGGCAACAACGTTTTCTGTTCCCTTTTTATCTTTAATAGTAATGCCAAATTATTATAATAATAACATCCATCTAATGAACCTAGGCTTGGCCTCTTTCTTGCTCAAAAGATATTTTAGGGCTGCATGGTCAGAGAATATAATGACTTTAAAACCTAACAAGTAGGATCGAAACTTTTCCAATACAAACACAACTGCTAAAAATTCTTTTTTAGTGGATGTATAATTGAGTTGTGCGTCATTCAATGTCCTACTCGCATAATGAATCACATGGGGTTTCTTATCTACCATTTGTCCTAAGACGGCTCCAATTGCAAAATCCGATGCATCACACATGTTCTCGAAAGGGAGAGACCAATCAGGGCAGGTTAAAATAGGAGTTGTTGTTAATTGTTTGTTTAACAAATTAAATGCATTCAAGCATTCTTGATCGAAAATAAATTCGGTATCTTTTGTCAAAAGATTGCATGAAGGTTTACAGATTTTTGAAAAGTCTTTTATGAGTCCTCTATAAAAACCTACATGACCTAGAAAATTTCTAACACCCTTGACTATAGTTGGGGGAGGTAATTGTGATATAACTTCAATTTTGGCTTTATCGACCTCAATACATTTATTAGATACAATATGACCTAAAACTATTCCATGTTTAACTATGAAATGACTTTTCTCCCAACTTAGGGTCAAATTAGTTTCGCAAAATCTTTTAAGAACCGATGTTAGATTTTCTAAACAATTATCAAAAGATTTTCCGTATACTGAAAAATCGTCCATAAACACTTCCACACATCTTTCAACTACATCCGAAAATATAGAAATCATGCGTCTTTGAAAAGTGGCAGGTGCATTACATAATCCAAAAGGTATCCTTCTAAATGCAAAGGTACCAAAGAGACATGTAAATGTAGTCTTCTCTTGATCTTCCGGTGCAAGTGGAATTTGATTGTAACCGGAAAAGCCATCAAGAAAACAATAATAATCATGGCTAGCTAATCATTCAAGGATTTGGTCAATGAAGGGCAAAGGAAAGTGGTCTTTCTTTGTAGCCGCATTTAGTTTCCTTAAATCAATGCACATTCTATAGCTAATAATGGTTCTTGTGGGAACTAACTCATTTTTCTCATTCTTAACAATAGTAATCCCTGATTTCTTAGGGACTACTTGAACTGGACTAACCCATTTACTATCAGATATCGGGTAAATTATACCCGTATCAAGAAGCTTAAGCACTTCTTTCCTAACTGCTTCTTTCATATGAGGGTTAAATCTTCTTTGACATTCTCTAGAAGGTTTAGTACCTTCTTCGATATGAATTCTATACATACACATAGAAGGACTAATACCTTTCAAGTCTGCTAAGGACCAACCTATAGCTACTCAATGTGTCCATAATACTTTTAACAAACTTGCCTCTTGTTCGTCCGTTAAATCCACAGCAATTATAACAGGTCAAGTTTTGCCTTCCCCGAGAAACGCATATTTCAAGTGGGATGATAATGGCTTTAAGTCTACTTCAGGAGGAGATTTAATAAATGGGATAGAAGTAGGAACTTCAAGTTTAACTTTTTCTTTTTGATCCTCCTTAGGAATTTTAGATTCTTCTTTTTCTAGGTCTTCATCAATTTCTATTTTAGGACTTCCAATTTCCTCTTTACTTTTACTTTCATCTTTAGGAGCTTCTAGTTTCTCCTTCTCTTTTTTGGCATCCTCCTGTAGACATCCCAATTTCGTACCCCTAGTATGTGACATGACATGCGATATCAAGACCTGTTAAAACTTAACAAATGTCAAGTTACAGAGTTCAGAAATGCAAAAGGAAAAGCAGGATGCGCCAAATCACAATTGCTCTGCCGATTTCCACCAACAGCAAACAAACAACATCAAAAACACAAGCAGTTGCTCTGCCTGTTTCACGGTGCCAGAAAGCATCTTTCGGAAGCAGTTATGTTGTCCAAATCTCTACAACAACAAAAGACTCTCTCTCCCGGAAGGACAGAGCGAGCACACCCTACGCTCTTAAAGGTATGCCTTTAAGAGTTTTTATATAAAAGTGTTATTTTCAAATTTACCGATGTAAAAATATAAGCCTTATGTCGACCGAATTTCTATAGAAAATAGCACTAAAAAGAGCCATTATTATGGCCAAATACTTGTAAATATATTTGTAATTACTGGAAGGAAGCGGCTACAAGTCTGTAAATAATGTAGATACAGATATATCTGTTGAAATTTTTTGTTTCATTTGCTGAATAAATATAATAAAAGCATATTTTTAGCCAAAAACTATTTTTGAGACTAAAAGGGCGAGTTGCGTGCCTAACACCTTCCCACCTCGTAACTTAGCCTTCAAACCCATCTTTTACAAACTCTCGTATTTTTTTCTTTATTTCTCCTTAAAATAAAGATGGCGACTCTTTCACAGCATTTTGGATCATAGTGAGGCTCGCAACATCCTTTTTATGCACTTTTCCGTCTTCCCCTAAACAAGGGACGATGGGAATGAAAAAGGTGATACATTTTCTGTATCTTGTTTTCCCATAAACAAAGGAGGATGAGATACGGGGAAGCCCAACGCACTCATAGCGATCCAAAATATGTCCAAGGTCACAGTGAGGCTCACAATATCCTTTTTTTGCACTTTTTCGTCTTCCTCTAAACAAGGAAGGATGAGAATGAAAAAGATGATGCATTTTTTGTATCTTGTTTTCCCCTAAACAAGAGAGGATGAAATACGGAGAAACCCAATGCACTCATAATAACCTAGGACGATTTTCAAAGTCCACAGTAAGGCAGGGCGTGTTCCCACGCGCCTTTGCAACATCTTTTTTTTTTTTTTTGCACTTTCCCGTTTTCCCCTAAACAATGGACGATGGGAATGAAAAGGGTGATACATTTTTCATATCTTGTTTTCCCCTAAATAAGGGAAGATGAGACACGGAAAACCCAAAGCACTCATAATGGACTTAAGCACACTCAAGTGATCGAGGTGTACTCAACGCGCTTATCAACACCACTCTTTTTACACTTTTAATTTCGACTTCCCCTAAACAAAGGAGGACGAAATGAAAAGAATGATGTCCTCTTTTTTTTTTTTTTTTTTAAAAGGTTGGAGGGGACATAGACCGTACCCCAACCCTTAATTTTTTTATTATATTTAATGCCTTGAAAGGCTACAATTATATATATATATGATGCCTTTTGGTATGGCTCGAACAATTGGTGCCTCTGGGGAGAGGCTTTTGAACACCCGACCTCTCGGTTGAGAGTAGTTAAGTCCCAGGGTGCCTCTGGTAGGGCTTGAATACTCAACCTCTCCGTTAAGATAGGTGAGTAGCTAAATGGGGCCTTTGGATAAGGCTTTAACAACAACGATGCCTCTGAAGAGGCTTGAACACCCGACCTCTCTACTGAGAGTTGTAAAGTCCAGGGTGTCTCTAGTGAGACTCGAACACCCAACCTCTCCGTTAGGAGAAGTGAGCAGTACCAGTTGAGCTAGAGCTCGTTGGTAAAAGAAAGAATGATGTCCTCACCGAGCCGTGGGTTCCCATAAAAAAAGGGAGCGCGCGATCCGAGGGGATGATATCTCGGGGCACCCACAGTGGAGACTCTGCTGGGGACATCGTTTTTATTTTAAAGAAAATAAAAATGGAGGGCTAGACTCAGTTTTCACAAAAAAAGAAAAAAATCAATTTTATGTAGTTTTTGGCTAAAATATGCTTATTATATTTATTTGGCCTTTTAAATATTGCACTCTTATATATCTGTGTATATATTTGTGGATATGATCCTCCATTTGAAGCAGTTTCGTTCCAGTTACCGCTACAGGTATATTTATCAAAAACAAAAAAAGTATTAAAAAAAACAATAAATCAGATTTTCGGACAGTATAACAAAAGGGCTGGGGCTTTATTTTATTATTGTTTTTTTTCTGCTTTATATTACTACTTTGCTTGCTTTATTTTTATCGCACAAAATATGTAAATATTCTTTAATTCTGTCATTTTATTTTGGGGATTAGAACCAATATGTAATTAATAGGAATAGATAGATTCTCCGCTTTTCTTTCTATTTCTTGATCTGAATGGTTGCTTGCTCGCACTCAAACTAAAAAACCGAGAAAATCCACAAAAAACAGCAAGACAAGCCATATATGTTTTCTTTACTGCTTTATATCTGAAAACAAAAAAAAAACATTTTTCTGCTTTCTAGATACCGCACACACGCGCACGCACGTAGAAATATTCCGAACTGCTACCATACACCATGGCCAGCCTACCCCCTGCATCAGCCAACGTTAAATTGCATATAGCTTCTCAGGACACTTTATGGACCGATCGGTTTTTATATCTCCGAATTATTGACCAGTCCTTTTGCAAAACAAAAAAATAATGAATGATACGAATTTAAAAAAATGCACAGGAACTGACCAATAATTTTCTGATATTTGACTTAGACCATTTTGAATGGTGGATCTCGGTAAGAGTATAGGCCATTCGCCTGAGATCAGTCCGATCTTGGGGAGTCGAACGGTAGGTGGAATACGAGTGTCTTATACTCTGGAGAAAGAATCCACTGTTTCCAAGAATAGTCCTGAGACTGTCAAAACAAAGCGGGTGCTTGTCCGATCAATTGTAGGGAAAATGAATAATAATAAAAAATATTAATAAAGGCACTCTGTACTCCAAGCCCAGAAAGCCTTCAATCAACCATTTCTGATGCCTTCAAACCCTTTTCCTCAGAAACCTGGCCCGAGTTTTGAAAGGTAGAGGTAGTACTGGTCGGTTGATACGAGATACAAGCACAGAAATCAGATCAGAAAATATCAGGGACAGATCAAAAAAGGGCAGAATCAGTGTAAAGGGTACCGATTTAAGCAGAATGGCCGCTAAAAATAAACAAACTATAGCTGGGACCAGCAATGGGCAGAACGGTCTGGAACCAGAAAAAGAAACTCCTGAGTACGCACCTCCTTCTGGATTCGAAATCTGGCTAAAAAGAGAATTGGATGCCCATGTGGAAAAGGTAACAAACCAAGTGGTTGGTAAGTTTTTAGCAAATTTTGCAGAAACTCTCACCACTATCTCTCAGCAAGTCAAAAGACTAGAGTCTGCTCCTAATGCTTCCTCCCTTCCTGGTATAAATTGCCCTAATACCACAAGAAACATCCTCTTCCAAGCTCCCAAAACTCAACCAGGTACCAACTTTCAGTCGAATATCAACCCTATTTCCTAAGGTGGTATTATTCCAAGTGTCTATAATCTCCACCCACCTCCCCCAGATACCAATCCTGAGCTCCTTCACCTAAATGCCTGTTACCATAACTAGAAAAATTGCCTTCCCCTTGATCCTTTAAATACCTATTCCCCGCAAATGGCTCATGAAACCCTAACAAGAATGATGTGTGCACATGAAAAAGAAGCTCCCTTAAATAAGAGTCCATGCAATCCACTCCTAGCACAATATTCCCCGAAAGAAAAAAACCAACCGAGTTACTCAGCCCAATCCCAGCCTGGTATATTACCCAAACCAAAAGGAAGCAAGGAACTAATCCCAAGGCATTATGATGAGTTACCTGCCCCAAGATCTGAAATCTTCCAAACACTATGGGCTCGTGGGATGCTTAAACCCATTACAAATTATCAGCTTCCCAACCCTCTACCTGGCACATGGAATCACACTCATATTTGTGAATACCATCGTTGCAGTGGGCATCTCACCGATAAGTGCTATGTGCTCAAAAATGCCATCCAGGATCTCATCGAAAATGAAGTAATCACAATGGCAGGCACACGAATCTTCAAGACCAACCAAGCCAAGAAAGTTTAAAGGGCAAAGGAAACCTATTAGCCAGAATAAAGGTACTGTGAATACCCCCTTCAAATAAAAGGAAAAGGAGTTTCTTACGACTGTCTGGGAAACAGTTTTCTGGGTATGATAGATGGAGGCGTTAGCTTTGAAAGTCTCCCTGCTGAGTTTGAATCTATTGTTGATAAGCCTCTACAGAATTGGTGCACTACGACCAGCCCGCTCCTGACGCCTGCAGATCTGGTGGATCGTTTCAGATATACTATAACCCCTTTGTCTTTTAGCCTTACGGATTGGTCATCTATCGATCCGCTCCCTAAAATTGAGGACCTCAAACCCCAGGCCCTCAATAATGTATCTAACCCTGTACAGTTTGCTAATAATGATAATCTAGATGTCTTCGCATATTCCTTAGTTGCACCTTTATTAAAAGACACATTAATTAACTCTGATAATAAGTCTTTTAATGAAATGGACTCAAAAGATAAAAGTTACTTGCTTGAGCTCGCCAAGTCAGTCAGGCACCAGGAAATACATTGCTCAACAGCAAATGAAGACTTGTCCACCATCAATTTGGGGCTGAACAATGAAATAAAATAAGTTAGAATTGGCAGATACCTACAAGGTTATGAAAAGGCAGCACTGACCAATCTCCTCAAAGAATTCGCGGACATCTTTGTATGGTCCTACGAAAATATGCCCGGGCTGGATCCAGCCATTGTTGAGCACCAGATCCCCATTTATCCTGATGCACGGCCAATCAAACAGAAACTCTGCAGAATCAAGCCAGAATCGTCACTGCAAGTAAAAGAAGAAATCATGAAGCAGCTCCGCGTCAAATTCATCTGAGTAGTTGAATACCCGATCTGGCTGTCGAATATAGTGATCGTTCCAAAACCCAACGGAAAGGTTCGAATCTGCATAGATTTACGCGATCTCAACAAGGCGTCGCCCAAAGATGACTTCCCTCTATCCAACATTGATATTGTGGTAGACGCTGTGGCCTCTCACAAAATAAGATCTTTCGTAGACGGCATGCTGGGCTACAATCAAATCAAAATGGCAGCAGAAGACCAGGAAAAACCATCATTCACCACCCCCTGGGGAACCTACTGCTACACTGTCATGCCTTTTTGGGCTGAAAAATGCTGGTGCTACACATCAAAGGGCTGCCACCGCCCTCTTCCATGACATGATCCACAAAGAAGTCGAATTGTACGAAGATGACATGATCGTGCACTCTAGCAACGCCAATGGTGCCCATATCAAGGATCGTTGAAAATTCTTCGAAGGTTAAGAAAGCTGATCGATGTTTTAATTAATCTTTTTCCTTGCAAGTGAACAAGACTATTATAGAATAGTATTGGAAGCAAGGGTCGAACCCACAGAGACAAGTGATCACGAACAGTGCAATTATTGATAGCAAAATATTAACCTAAGGGGGTTTTTATGTTTAATTCTACTCTAAACTACTATTTATAGATGTTTAACTAATTAGACAGTAATAACAGATATGAAGATCGTATGGTGGGTGGAAATCTAGGATTCTAGGTTTCACTTATATCTCCTTTATGTTCAATTCATAATAATGTCATTCAATGTCTTGGGTTCGTTCACTAAAAATAGATATAGTCTGTTGAACAATTGGTTCAACCTCCATCCCCGCAAAATTCATCCATTCTATATCCTAAGCACAGGAACTAGTAATCTAGCTGTCACCTAGATTTATGATCTATCTGTCACCTAGATCATGTATGAACCTGGTCCTAACTTATCACTCTCGTGCATCGATAGGTCCAATTTATTGTGTTGGTGAGCCAGTGTACGACATATGCACTTGGTCATGCAGTTATCCGCACCTCTAAGCCTTTATTATTTGCGATTACATTCATTTGTTCAAAGCAAAATAATATAGGGGTTGATAAACAACACAATCAACAAGCATTGAATAGACATATATATAAGAATCAAAACATAAATTCGATACAAGTTACCTCCCACCTCCTAGATTATGGATGATTTAGTTCATCATAGACAATGAACAACACATGGAGATGATCGGATACATGATTTGATCTTCAATACTTGGAATTACAGGATCTAACTATGTTATACAATCTAAAACTACCTAAAATCTATGAAAAGAGAGCTTCCAGCCGTCCTCCCTTATTTTGGCTCGGCCTCTGGCTTCTATATATACTCGGGAGTTGTAATCGGATCGAATGACTGTGTGAAAATCCGAAAAGGTCGCATTCTGCCCACCTTGCGGTCGCAAGGTGCTGGATACCTTGCGTCCGCAAGGTCTCCAGTGTGGGCGGCTTTTGATTTCTTTGATTGCTGGCTTCGAGGACCCGTACTGCCTACCTTGCGGTCGCAAGGTCTGAGGCACCTTGCGTCCGCAAGGTGTCCAGATTGTGCAGTTTCCTTGTTTCTTCAATTTTCCTCTTTGGCCCTTTCTTGTAATTTGCACTTAAAACCCTGGAGTTTAACGTATTTTCACGAATAATCCTGAAACTTACAAAACTCACCGAAAACATATATTAGTACTCAAAAGACTCGTGAAATAGCATAATTTAAGTCATAGAAGTATATAAAATCGACGTATAAAATACATCGATCAAATACCCCCAAACTTGAACTTTGCTCGTCCACGAGTAAACAAATAAACTTATAAATACAAAAGCATATAAATAACAAAAATTAAAATCTTTTTGTGAGGGTGACACTATTTACACTCCTCTATAAACCCACAAACTCAAGGAGACTCTTTCGAGTGACTCGACTATGCAGATAAATACAAAAACAATTAAATACAAAAGCTAAATAGAATAAAAATTTAAACTAAAAATAAAACATAAAATCTTTTTGGCTTCATCTCAAGTTATAGGTGTATGGCATGCAAGTAATCTCAGTTTGGTGCTCACCACATATATGCAGGCTTAGTCATATAAAACCAACTAGTCTTTTCTTAAGACTGCTACTACTTTTAATTTCTCCGTGTGTGTGTGATCACCAGTCCTAAAGAATATCTTAACTAAAACAGTTTTATTAAGCTAAACACCACATTCATATGAAAATCAAAGTTTAATAGAAAATCATGCATTAAGAAGTATGAGATCTACCATCCAAACCCGGTCAATTACAGACAGAAAGGTCCCAAGGATTTAAAAGACTTATACATCCATCCCATGCACTTCTATGTATGTCATACAATGCTCTCCTATCCCAATGACTTGTAATAGCTAAGATTATGCTAACACAGTGAGCTTTAGGGTGAATAATAGTGATTATGAAGTGTGTGATCAATTTCATGTTACTCACTTGACAGTAAAAACAACATAAGCATTGGCAAGAAGATCATTAGGTCTTTATAAGCTTGTAATGTAAGGCCAAGGTGTTGGGGGATATGAAGGAAAGGAATTGGAATTCAAAGTGAGAGAGTAAGACTACCTTTTATCCCTCATACTTCCAAGCAAAAGGAAGTTTTCCCTATTTAGGCTAGGACCTGCAAAGACTACAAGTGGAGGGTGCTTTGTAACTTTTCGTTTTCTTCTTTCCCCCAAACTTGTTTTGGGCAATATATTCTTCTAAAAATATCACATCATTCCAATCAATAGAATTTTTCTAACATATTTTCTCTTGAAAGCTATGCTTCCATTTGAATCTTTGTTTACACTCTTCTTCTTCCGTTTCATTTTTCGTCGACACATGATGTGTTTTTTTTTTTTTTTTCGACGACGGAAAGAAGAAGTCTTCTGAAAAATGGCCTAACTGAAAAGAAGTGGTCCTCATAGAATCAATTTCCCACCCACATCCTACTCTCTCAAAGGGTAGGCTAAAAGTGTATAGGCTTTTAGGGTTAAGTTAATGTGGGTAATAGAAATGATGGCGAATGGGGGTTTAAATAGTGTGCTTAGCACACTCCATTCTTTTTCATTAGGCTCAAAGGGGACACTAGGGATATATTTAGTATAGGTCAGGGAATATTTAGGCTCTAACGATCCAAAGATGGCCTAAGTCATTTCTTAATGCCAAATGCTCACATAGTATTTAAAGCAAGTAAGACAACACAAAATATCATATCAACTATGGGAATTGGGGTTAAGTGTTTAGCATCACTGGATTTCACATAAGCATTTGCTAAGACAGATGGTAGGGACAATTGAGACTAACATGCAGACACGGTTCGAAAGTGTGCTTGAGATATATAAATGAGAAAAATTCAAGGGATCTAACTATCATGCAATTGACCCTAAGTTACAATTTAATGCAACAATTATGTTCGAATGGCTATGCATCATATTCTTGTGCATATCTTGTTGAGATGAAATAGGTGTTATAAACTTTATAAAACTATTCTAATCAATCCATAATTATGACTGGTGTGAGTGCATGAAGAATTTGGAGAAAAGTAAAAGTTTCGCAAAATTAAGTAAATTCCAGAGGGATCTACAGACTAACTATGCGGTTCATTGCACTAACTCCTCATTGATCACGACTAGCACTACCACATTTAAACTCGAGGATGAATATTTTGAATTAAATATATATATTTATTTATTATTTTATATATTTTTTTAAAGAAATTGAGAGATGATGACGATGACACAATTGATGATGGGTCCCCATAAGAGGAACCCACGAGTATCCAAAATGAGTGTATTCTGGTCAAGGCAACACCTCCGAAAATAAGAAAAATAAAAACAGGAAAAATAGGGTGAAGAGTTAAATGGTCATCAAAAAGAAATTTCTTTCACCCTTACGACATAGCCCAACTCCATTCCTCGTTAGGCTAGGACCTGCTAAGACAAAAAGTTTTAAATCCCCCCAAACTTAATTTCTATTTTGTCCTCAAAATAGAGGAACATATGAGAGGATTGATGGGGTAGGACAAATATAAAAAGGACGTAGCGGGTCCACCTAACGAAAGAGGACGGAACTTGGGCCTCGACTCACGGTGAGTCGGGCGGAAATAACGAACGAGGACGAAACTCGGGGATCGTGCCAGGAGGGAGTCCATACAAGTTGGACAGATTCTGTCCCACAGTGTTGGCCCAACCGAAAAATTCAGTCTGGTCAGCACGCATTTGGGCCAACTGCTGACTCATCATATCACTTAAGAGGACAGTTTCCTCCAGCCTGTTGGAGATCTCCACGAGTGGGTCCTCCTCTTCCTCTTCGGGTTCCTCCTCTTGAGGAACCCTCACTCTCGGCTGTTGGTGGTGTTCAAACAAAATGGCCCTAGTAATGACCGGACCACCTTCCCTCTCTCCGTGTTTGGGCATTCTCACGCCTGCCCCCCTACACAAATCGGTAATCAAATGCGGGAACGCGAACCCCGCATTCGTCCTACCTCTAATAAGGGTCTTGATTTGGCCGTTGATCAAACGGCCAACATCAATGGACCCACCAGTCATAATGGTGTAGGTCAAGACAGCCCTCTCCCAATTCACCGTGTTTTGGTGACTTGAGGGCATGAGACGTCCGCAAACAAATTTATACACGGGCTTGGCCGTGTCTTGGAGGAAGGACTCTCTCATGGTGCGTGGTCCAAGTGGTGGGTTACGGCTATAGGACCACTCCACACCAGGGAGAGCAATGGCAGCATTGACTACCTCGACAGGGATACGGGGGTGGAGGTGTGTGCTATAGTTATCGGCACCAGCCGCAAAGTTGGAGGTGCCGAAATAGGTGTTAATGCTTTGGGCCGAAAAATCAACTACAGTGCCCCTAACATAAACAGTGTCTTGCACACCCCCATCCATGCTAATGTCACCATTAGCATAGAATTCTCGAACAATAGGGACTACGGCATCCCTAGGTGGAGAATCTAGCAAAAGCCCCCATCTACGAGCCATCAGATTGGGACGGATACCAAAGTCTTCAGCCTTGAATCCCCTTTCGGGCACCAAGGACTTGGAGAGCTTGTTCGTGTACCTCTCTGATGCCTCGTAGGACACGAATCGGGTTATGTCAAAATTATGCTCTTCCTCCTGAGCGGGGCCGGAGGATGAAGCACCAGAATTTCTACGCCTACGGAACATTTTTGTTTGATATAAAAATTTAAAACTATCAAGTTTAACAATTAAAATTGGTTTTAAAATTTTAAAATTAAAATTAAAATTTATTCTAAGGCATGCAAAATTTTATCTACGTTAAAAACTATCTAACACCCTAGCATGCAAATATTTTACGTATGAAATTAAAGAGGGTGTTAGGATTACTTGTTTGCAGCCTTAATTGAGTGAATGCAGCCGGAGTGGAGTCTGATCTTCAACGACAATAATGGTGGTTCCTTCTCCTTCTCCTTCAAAAGCTTCAACTTGATGGAGTGCAATGGCGGATGGGGGAGGTGGAAGATGAAGAGTTTGAGGAGGGAGGAGAGAGATCTTGAAGATAGTGCTGGAATTATGGAAGATCTTGCCGGAATTTGAAGAGGTTGGCTGCCGCACGCTTGAGAGAAGAGAAGTTTCGTGTGAAACTGAAGGAAACCCTTTATAAAGAGGGACCTTGCGGTCGCAAGGTCTGCCACACCTTGCGTCCGCAAGGTTGGCAGTCAAACCGGTTCTGTTTCTGTGCATTCCCCATGACTGACAGTACGTGGATTCATGAGATTCGCATTTACTGGGGACCTTGCGGTCGCAAGGTCCTCCACACCTTGCGTCCGCAAGGTGGACAAAGTCTTCCATCTTGTTTTCTTTCCTATCTTTTCAGCAGTTTGCAGTTTTAGCCCTTCCGTTAACTTCCGTTATGTCTTGGATATTTCCTGTATGCAAAATCTAAACAAAAATTCTAAACTAAAAATTATTAGCAACATATAAATACAACACTAAGATGTTTTTCTCCCCCAAACTTGAATTTTGGCATATTTAATTTAAAAATTAAATGTCCAAAAATAAAATTTAACGGAGAAAAGCATATTTAAACTAACTAATATAACAAATAATATTTAAAATAGTGGGTTGCCTCCCACTTAGCGCCTTTGTTTAACGTCTTTGGCTCGACCAATTGCAAGCCTAATCTCTTGGTGGTTCATTGTCAGCCAAACGGATTAACTCAATTGTTCGTTCAACTGACATTGGCTCAAAATATGGCTTGAGTCGGTGTCCATTCACTTTAAACACTTCATTATTTTTGGGGTTTTGTATATCAACCGCCCCATGAGGATAAATTCGGATTTTAACTTTCCTGGGAATAACCTTAACCTAGAGTTAAAAAGCAATACTTTCATACCTGGATGAAGCATTTTGTTGGCTAATCCCATGTCATGATACTTTTTGGTCTTTTCTTTATAAGTTTTCGCATTCTCATACGAATTTAGTCTATGTTCTTCTAACTCATTTAACTGAAACAATCTTTCTTCACCGGCCAATGTTAAGTCTAAATTCAATTCTTTAATTGCCCAATAGGCTTTGTGCTCAATTTCAACTGGTAAATGGCAGGCTTTGCCATAAACCATTCTATATGGACTCATTCCTATGGGTGTCTTAAAAGCAGTTCGGTATGCCCATAAAGCATCCTTGAGTTTAGATTCCCAATCTTTACGATTAGGCCTAACAGTCTTTTCTAATACTGCTTTTATCTGCCTATTGCTTACTTCTACTTGTCCGGATGTTTGTGGATGATACGGTGTAGCTAACTTGTGAGTTACACCATGCTTTCTAAGAACATTGTTTAACAACTTATTGGTAAAATGCGTTCCCTGGTCACTTATTATGGCCTTAGGGACTCCATATCTAGCAAATAAATCTTCTACAAACTTGACTACTGTTTTTCCATCATTTGTCTTGGTCGCTTCTGCTTCTATCCATTTAGAGACATAATCCACTGCTACTAGAATATACTCACAATTATTGGACACAGGGAAGGGACCCATAAAATCAATACCCCAAACGTCAAAAATTTCAACTACTAAATTAACATGTAAGGGCATCTCGCTTTCTCTTTCCTATACCACTGCTCTTTGGCATTTGTCACATGTTCTCAGAAAACAGCTTCACAATCTCTAAAAACAAGAGGCCAATACGCACTGATTGCAAAATTTTACGAGCAGCTTTATTACCACTAAAATGACCTCCACAAGAATATCCATGGCGTAATTCCATGATACCTTGTTGGTCTTTTTCTCGAATACATCTTCTTATTAAAGAATCGAACAAATTTTGTATAAATGAGGAGCTTCCCAAAAATAATTTTTAGTTTCCGCCTAAAAATTTCTTCTTTTCGTAATGATCAAAATCCGATTAATGATATCGACACATAGTAGTTGACAAAATCAGATACCAAGGGTCGAATCTTTAATGGCTAAGAGTTGTTCATCAGAAAATTGTCATTTATGGGGATAGGATCATCAAGAAATTGACGCTCAAGCAAGGGTGAAAATTCTAACCTAGACAAATGGTCAAGAACAACATTCTCTGTTCCCTTTTTATCTTTGATAGTAATGTCAAATTCTTGTAACAATAACATCCATCTAATTAATCTTGGTTTAGCATCCTTCTTACTTAACGTATATTTTAATGCGTAATGATCGAAAAGATTATCACCTTTGATCCTAGCGAGATATGATCTAAATTTTTCTAAAGCATATACTATCGCTAAAAATTCCTTTTCAGTAGTGGTATAATTCAATTGAGCATCATTTAGAGTTCTACTAGCATAATGGATCACATGAGGCTTTCTATCTACCCTTTGTCCTAACACGGCTCCAATCGCAAAATCTGATGCATCACACATGATTTCAAAAGGAAGCGACCAATCAGGGCCGGATAGAATTGGGGCAGTAGTTAACTTTTCTTTTAATAAATTAAAAGCTTCTAAACATTCTTTATCAAAAATAAATTATGTATCTTTTGCTAGCAAATTACATAGAGGTTTACAGATTTTGGAAAAATCTTTTATAAATCTTCGATAAAACCAAGATGGCCTAGAAAACTTCGAACTCCTTTAACTGAAGTGGGAGGGGGTAGTTGTGAAATAACTTCGATTTTAGCTTTGTCAACTTCAATGCCTTTATTTGAAACAACATGCCCTAAGACAATTCCATGTTTTACCATGAAGTGACTTTTCTCCCAACTTAAAGTTAAATTAGTTTCAAGAACATCTTTTAGGACAGATGTAAGGTTTTCTAAACAATGATCAAAAGAATTTCCAAAAACTGAAAAATCGTCCATGAAAACTTCTACGCATCTTTCAACTAAATCTGAAAATATAGATATCATGCATCTTTGAAAAGTAGCTGGTGCATTACACAACCCAAAAGGCATTCTCCTAAAAGCAAAAGTACCAAAGGGACATGTAAAGGTTGTTTTCTCTTGGTCTTCGTGCAACAGGATCCGATTATACCTTAAAACCATCAAGAAAGCAATAATATTCATGACCGGCTAGTCTTTCAAGAATTTGGTCAATAAATGGCAAAGGAAAGTGGTCTTTCCTAGTTGCCGCATTTAATTTCCGCAAATCGATACACATTCTATAACCAGTTATAGTCCTCGTAGGGACTAATTCATCTTTCTCATTTTTAACAACAGTAATTCCTGACTTCTTAGGAACTACTTGGACAGGACTAACCCATTTACTATCTGATATAGGGTAAATTATACCCGCATCTAAAAGCTTAAGAACTTCTTTCCTAACAGCTTCTTCCATGTGTGGGTTAAGTCTTCTTTGTCTTTCTCTTGAAGGTTTACTACCTTCTTCTAAATGTATTTTATGCATGCACATAGAGGGACTAATTCCTTTTAAGTCAGCTAAGGACCATCCTAAAGCTTCTCTATGTGTCCATAAAACTTTTAACAAACTTGCTTCTTGTTTTTCCGTTAAGTCGGCTGCTATAATAACAGGCAAAGTGTTACCTTCCCCTAAAAATGCATATTTTAAGTGGGATGGTAATGGCTTTAATTCTTCGACTTTGGGAGAATTAATGGAAGGCATAAATTCAGAATTTTCTACTTTAATGGTTTCTTTTATTTTAGCCTCATTATTCTCTTCTTGCTTTTCTTCTTTAATATCTTCTATCTCAATTTCTTCAAAGAGAGATTTTAGAATCTCTACTTCATCATCTTTGATTCCATAATTTTCTTCTACTACTTTTTCTGACTTATCAGAATTATTTTCCGATTCTGATTTTATTTCTTTTTCTTCTATATTTTTCTTTTTACTAGCTTCTAACTTTTCTTTCTCTAATCTTTCCTCTTCTTCAATTTCTCTTTCAATTTCCTCAATGTCAATTTTTATGGGAGGGATAGGGCTATCATCATAGACAATAAATCTATCTCTCATCATAATCTTCCTCTTCTTCAAAAGTTTCGCTTGATAATTTTCAATCTCATCTATTGAAAACAGCACTTATGTCACTAGGTCTATTCATAGCATCGAACACGTAAATTTCAACAGCTTTCACCTAGGACCGACATTGTGAGTTTACCATTTTTCACATTAATCATTGTATTGGCAGCCATAAATGGTCTCGCCTAACAATATTGGGACTTCATTATTGGTGCATATCTTCCTTTCCATCTCTAGAACCACAAAGTCAATCGGTATGATTAATTTATCAACCTCGAACTAGGATATCTTCCACTATACCCAAAGGATATTTAATCGAGCGATCGCTAATTGTAATTGCATAGTTAGTGGGTTTTAGTTCTCCTAAACCTAATTGTTTATAGACCGCGAAAGGCATCAAATTAATACTTGCTCCTAAATCTAGCATTGCTTTCATCTTTTTAGAGCTTCCCAAGGAGACTTGGATATTAAAGCTACCCGGGTCTTTCAACTTAGGTGGTAATTCGGGTTGTAAAACGTAATCGACGCTTTAAACAACAATCTTTTCATTGTTTTCAAACTTGTGTTTTTAGAGTGAAGATCTTTGAAAAACTTTGCATAAGCTGGAATATTTTTAATAACATTAAGCAAAGGTAAATTAACATTTACTTTGGATAACATATTATAAATTTCCGAAAATTGTTTGTCCATTCGGTTTTTCATAAGTCTTCTTGAAACGGAATTGAGGAACATAGGTGGTGGAGCCACATAAGGTTCCTCTTCTTCTTGATCCAACTCTTTTCAACTTCAATTGTATTATCTTTATTTTGAATTTCTTTCTCTTTTCTTGTTCCTTATTTGGAACATCTACTTCTACTTCTTTTCTTTTTCTACCCTTTTGATTACTTAAGTCATTAATCTTTTTATTACTATCACTATCTTTTTCGATTTCTTTTTCAATTACTTTTTCGTAATTTTCTACAGTGCATATTAGAAGGAGGATCAGATCACTTACCTCTTCACCTATCACCTTAGCGCTTCGCAAGACGGTGATTGACTTAGCTTGCTCGAGTTTGACTAGGAACTTCCTTCTTCTCTTTATTTGCTCCGAACTTTCAATGTGTTTCTTTAGATTTTCGATTTCTTCAAGCATGTACTTCATCAAAGCCGCTTGACCTTTACTAGCTACTTGGGGAACTTCTTCAATTCTCAACCGATTTTGATTTGGCAACCGTGGTGGTTGAGGTTGGAATTGTTGAGGTTGCAAAGGCTTATTCCTCCCCAAGTTATGATTCCTCCAACCAGATTATATGTATTTGAATAAGGATCATTCTTGGCCTTTGAGGGTACATATTCATAGCATTAGCTCTGTTCAATACATAGCACTTGACGGACAAAAATTAGTAGCATGAGAATATAATCCACATAAGGCATCTTGAATTTGCCAATTTTCAAATTGAGCTTGTGTATTTGAATTATCTTGCAATTGATATAGGCTCCTATTTTACCTCTAGCACTTTTCAATTAATACTTAGCATCTCAAATAATTCTTCTAGTGCTTCGGTGTCATTCTATTAATAGAACCACCACCTGCACTATCAACCATAGTTTGTAAGCCCGGCGAAAGACCATGATAAAATTGAAGCACTAACACATGTTGAGCCAAATTATGATGAGGACACATAATAAGCGATTTTTAAATCTATCCCATGACTCATGGAATGTTTCACCCGGTTCATTTTGGAATGACATGATTTGTTTTCTATACTCCGTAAGAGATGCATGTTTGTAAAATTTGCTCATAAACAAATCATATAATTGCCCAAGTATAAACACTATTTGGTGTTAGGTTCATAAACCATCTCTTTGCCAATTTAATGCACTGGGAAAATATTTCATTTTGATTTGATCTTTCCAACCCTCCTAAAGGAAAAGTACTCATCATGTATTCATATTCTCTTAAGAAACCGACAGATCTTCATGGGCATCCCATGAAAAGATGGTATGGCATTAAAATAATGTCCTCAAAAATTCCTAACATCCGGCAAGACTAAACATGATGTCACAACATTTAATGAAGGTCTACTAAAGTCATTAATAGTTCTTTGATTTACCTCTACTTCATATCTTCTTGTGCTCTTTTTTCTTTGATTCCTATTGACTGGGTCAACTAGGTTTTCAGGATTTAATTATTGTTATTTTCTTCCATTGTAGGATCAACCGAGGATCCTCTTGATTCGATTGGTCTTGATTATCGCTCGGAGCTAGATTTTCAAAAAATTCTGGATATCTTTTAACAATATTTATATCTTGATCTAAGTCTACCAATTTAGATTTAAAGATCTACGACCTTGCATAAAAATTAAAGCAATTTAAAACAACTAACTATTAAAAATAAAATAAAATTTTTGTATTTTTTTTTATTTTTATGAAAACTGAAAATTAAACTAAAAACTAAATTAAATTAAAAACTACGCTACCAACAAACTAACTACGTGAACTAGCTTGTCTCGCAACTAAGGCCAAAAACTTGATCGATGTTTTATTTAATCTTTTTCCTTGCAAGTGAACAAGACTATTATAGAATAGTATTGGAAGCAAGGGTCGAACCCATAGACAAGTGATCACCAAACAGTAAATTATTGATAGCAAATTATTAACCTAAGGGTTTTTATGTTTAA
>CM028379.1:2246979-2290015 GCA_013146195.2 Codonopsis lanceolata
TTCTCAGGTACTCCCTTCTCATCTTCCTTTATAACTAAAGGCTGCCGTAGGTATAATATTTCACGAAATATCATTGATGAGCGAAATGTTTTAGGCTCTGTGTTAGATTCATATAATCTCGTCATCCTATTTTTCGATCGCCATCTTGTGAAATCCATTTAAACTTCTGCCCCATATTTTCGCGAAATAATCCATGAATTTTATTCCAATATGGAAGCACTTTTTGATTCTTGTGATTCTAGCTTTGAGAAAGTGTATGTGAGAGGTCGATGGTATTCGTTTTCCCCAACCGTCATCAATTCTATGCTTGGTACTTGTCCCTCCGGGTGTTCTTGATTTCAATGTAGACCTGAATTTGTGTATTTGTGAACTATCGGTGGTAGAATTTCATTATGGCCAGCCAAAGGTACCTGTCAAGACATCTCAATTGTCTTCTCTCGTATGCATTTTTTGCACAAAATCTCTGTGCATCTTGGTCTCCTTCCAAGAACACAAATGTTATAACCGAAGAGCATGCTAAAATCTTGTACCTTCTTGGCTCTCAAAGACCATTTTGATCTAGGGCGTATGTCTTTAGGAAAATATCATCAATGGCTGAAATGGAAGTGACAAACTGTCCCTCTTTCCTCTCTCATATACAGATTCTACTCTCTCAAGGGTACAAACCACCTTCTTCCACACGCCTAGCTTTGTTCTTGAGCCTCTCCATTTCTCCTCAAAACTTTTAAAAGGAGATAGCTCATAAATTTACCTCTCGCCGGGCCCAAACACCCCCTCGACCTACTATTCCTCATACTCTGATCTCCTTCGTTCTCGTTTTCACCTGCTTGTCTCCATCATTGTTATCTCGAATGTTGCAACATCCAGCTGCAACATTCCCTATGTCTGCCTCTCCTTGCTCCCATGTCGGTCTCTTTTTGTCAAAGAGCAAGCTGCGGTGATCTGAGAACCAACTATCTCACATTCTTTGCTTGACAAGCCAACTACTTTGGTGCACATTACTCCTCTGGGCCGGGACACCATTCGGTCAAATAGGGGTGAGGCTTTGCAACAAGTGTTGGTAGTGATCTTGATGCAAGGGTTAGTGATGAAGTCCACGAATCGGAAGTGTTCTGAGACCGCCAAACGCATTCTCGAAAGTTAATCTGTTGTTACATTCTCTGTGGTTCGATTTTATGTAACTAATGGTTGATGGTTGGTTAAACAATTACTTCATTTGGGTCTGTAATAATTAGATTCGGTATTTGAGACACATGTAACATGTTGTTAATGGTGATTGTGGTTTGTTGATCATATCTCTCTTCTATATTTCTGATCTTCATTTCGGGAATGTTCATCATAATCTTCTTGTGTCTTAAGTGGATTTGACCAAGAATGCTCGAACAAAGGGGTGATTGTAAGGGTAAATTAGGCATTGCCTAATTTGTCTTGTTTTTCACTCTCTTGGTCAAAGTAGGATTTAAATTGGTATTATAGATTAATTAGGTGATAGGATTTAGTTGAGATTCAATTATTAGATTTAGGTGATATTTTTTGGTAACTAAATCTTTGAATAAATATTTAGTTATTATTTGTATCAAAATAGGAAATATAATCTTGCATAATATTCTGCTAAATCTTTTTCCTAGTAGGATTTGTTGCTTGGCCGTGTACTTGCAGGATTCTTTGGTGTCTTGGTTTACAAGCTTTGTACCTATAAAAAGACCATAAGTCGAGCGCCTTGGGTGTCAGAGTGGGTGTATGCCGAGAGAGTCTAGATTCGAGCAAGAGTAAGAGAGATTAAATCCAGAAGTCTTGTGTGCCGAAATTGTGAGAAGAAATCAACATCTCATACACGAAGATCATTCTGAAATCTCATACCTGCTGGTGTTGCTGCTGCTGTTTAAATCTTCAGGAACACAGTCTTGTGTTTCCTGAAGTTGTGTTTCGTGCTTCCAGTTTGTGTGATTGTTTTTGGAAGTCGTTCTTGTTTTGATTCTTTCTTCCCACGCTTGTTCTAGTAGTTTATGTGGGTTTGTGATTCTCCAAGATTCTATATCTTGTGAGAATTTTGTGTTAATTATTAAGGTTCAAAAACAGTGTTGATCTTAATAAAGTTTGTTGCCTTGAGGCTTGATCTACAAGTTTGATACTTGTAGATTGTTTTTGTGTGATTTTCTGTCTTCCTAAGTCTGGTTGATTTTAAATCTTAAAACAAAACTTCCATTGCTATTTTCGTTATACACTTTCAGCTCACATTGTTATTCGCCATTGTTGCAACATTCATCGCAACATTGGCGAATGCATCGCTCCATATTGAGTTTCCGTGGCATTGCGTTCTTTCACCTTGGATCTAGAAATCCACAGAGGGTTTGGTTAAAGTTTTGAAGGAATGTGAGCAGTCCATATGCACTTTAGTATGACATTTCGGGATTGGACTTGAATTTTCTCCATATACGATCGTCAAGGCTTTTGCTGCGTCTTGGGACATGGAGATGCCGATGCTAGTGATTGCATGAATGACATTCTCGCCAGTCGGCTTCATCTCTTGTGATATATCTTAAAATGCATGGCATCATGTATACCGGTATTGTACAAGTGTGATAGATAGTAATGTTGAGTCGCCTTCAAGCTTCCTCAAATCTTTGTTGCATTCTAATATGGGAGTCAAGTAGATGCCTTTTGACACTTCATAACTCTTTAGCAATGGTCCATTACCGGTTGGAGTTTTAAAAGACTTTCTTAGAACCTGCATTTCATCTCTCCCAAATAGCAGGAGCTAAACAACTGGATGACAATAAAATTAATGTACTAATCAGAAAAGTTTTCTTACATTGTTTCCGTGCTTCAATCAATATCCGGTGGCAACAAAACGAGTCCAACAAGAATGCAGGGAACGCCATTCTTTATGAATGTGTAGAAACTATTATGAGCATTGAAGATAATAGTGGCTTACGGGTGCTTGCAATCAATATATTGGGAAGATTCTTGTCAAACCGTGACAATAATATCCGGTCAACCTTTTTTTTCCGGTTATATTTACTTGTCTTGGTGTAATAAAATTATTGTGGTCTGCCATTATCTTCTTCAAGAAAATGAACTATAATTTCGTTTTATCATAATTGCAGAATAGAATCTGGGTAAAAATGGTTTGATTTTCGCTTTATTGTCATTAGAGTACCTTCCTGTTATCCCACATACTCTATGGCTGCAAATTTCATGTCTGGGATCTTATTTTATTTTTCATGCTAATAAATTTCTTAAACTTGAGATCTTTTAAATCTTTGTAACCTTAAAAAAAAAAAAAAATCTTTGTAACCTTGACTAGCTTACACACTATAGCTGTCTTGACCTGATGCTAGCAGGCCTTTGGTGATGTCAATGCTAAGCTTGCATATGCTCATAATTTCATGTTTTCTTAAGCATAATAGATTTAAACCACTAAAGGGGTATGAGTACAACAAGTAACCGATATGAGGTTCGATTAACGATGTTCTAAATACAATATCTGTCATCAGTGATCCTTTCATGTCTTAGTGAGAAATGCTCACTTGATTTAGCAGAAAAGGGAGTGTTGGCTGTTATAAGTATTGCTTTAGTTTCTATTTCCTCTAACAGCCAACAGTGTTATCTTCTAAATATTTGCTGAATGGCATCTGTGGGATGTTTATCTTCAATTAATATTACATGTAATAAAATAATCAGCTGGCTATTTCTTAGCGCGAAAAACTCCCTCGTTTCACGTCTTTGCCTCCGTTGGTAGCTCTCTTTGGCAACTGTGTCGACTCAACTCTTCAAGCTTCACAATTCAAACTCATTTTGTCTCATCCTCACCATCTTCATCTAACTAGTCTTCTACATCTTGAAGTTTAGCAATGAATGCTTCTATCTCAGAATCAATAACAAATTGTTGTAACTTGTCATTGAACAGCTGATAAAGGGAGTGAAGGTGCCCCAACCAGGGGCAAAGCTCGAGGGGATGAAGCTTGCAAAGAGAAACCAGCGTAATGCCACACCCTCTTCACCTAGTAAAAAGCAGCAAAAAGAGAAGAAGAAAGTGAAAGAGGAGGAAGGAGGACAAACCTGCAACTAGTTAAACATGTGACACTGAACTGGTGAATGACTAGCAGTGTTTGTGGATGCATCAACCATAGTTGACAAAACCAGAGTGCTTACAGAACCAGAGGAATATTCTGACTATGCCTTGGCTTCAGACACCCCTCATCTCTCGAAGCATGCGGAAGAAGAGGATTATGATGGATCTGGCCTTCCAGGGTCAGGTTGGTGGAAGAAGCGAGTTATGTCTTTGCAATTGATGACTTGAAGGACAAATATGCTGGAGTTCTTCTAAGTGTACACGCTGCCAAGGTGCATTTTCTCTCTCTCTCTCTCTCTCTCTCTCTCACACATGCGTGCGCACATGCACTGATGCGTGAGGCAACCCTTGAATTAACAAGCTGTCCCAACGGAATTAACCCACCACAAATTACATCTCTACTTTGCTCCAATTATGATAAGTTTTTTACTTACACTTTGTTAGCGTTGTTAGCTAAAATAATTTGATCATTTCGGAGGTTGAGTGATGCAACCCTTCCTTGGTAGTTGCATATGGAAACCATGTCGATCTTGGTTTTATCCTCTCTTCATCCAAATCTTTGTTAAAGTACTTTTAACCTCGTGATGATCGACTAAAATTCTCCTTTTCAACCATCAAAACTTATGCATCGAATCCCTAACTGTGGCAACCTCATAAATTGGAATGAAAGAAAGAAAGTTGGAATATCTTGTAGTCTTTGTCTATTCTTAATTTTCTGCTTCAAGTAGTTGGATGCTTGTTTTTAATTTGCTTATCAATCTGAATTGCTTTCATTCTTTCTTGTAAACTTCACCGCTATAAGTCGTGCATCTTGATCTTTTCTTATTGAATTTAAATCATTTTCTATTTTGTTCATTTGACCCTTAAAGTCGAATTCCTTAATTGGCCAAGTCTTTTCCATTGTTGCAATGCCAATCCTACATTACAGCTGTACATATCCTTGCCCAAATAGTACTCAAAAGTCAAAACCCAAAATGGTGGTGCTTAAGGCCAAGACTGACACCCTCTTACTACCAACGTTGTTCCCAGTTCAATCACATCAAGATAAATGATGCATAGTCTTGAAGAAGTATTTCCAATGAAGAGTTCGTCCGGAATTATTTGTAAATCTGTGACTTTAACCATGTTTCAAGTTTCTTTTTCGTAATTGATGGAAGCTATGCATCATATTTGTATATTCTAGTATCTTTTTTAGAAATGGTGGCAAAGGTAACTGCTGCAAGGGTTGGCGTATAATTTCAATCCCCCCCACCCCTCTCCCGGTTTGGATCTAGTTTCCCATTCGAATCGATAATCATTACTCGCTTGGTGGAATTCCACCTAACTTCTCAAGCCGTGTTTAGTTGATAAATATACGAATAATGCCAAATATCCAAACTTCGATTTTTGATTGGTATGTTAGGATATGATAGCTACTTAGAGAGTGGATTGGTGCAGGACCAATCACCTTTTGGCATATGCTGGATAGTCTTTCTTTTTTCTGTGTTTTTTTTTTTTTGGTTAAACAGGAAAAAAAGATTACATAGACATCACATCTGCCACCAGATTTCTATCTCTTTTTTTTTTCCTTTTCAATCATGTTGTATTTCTTCATTTCTATGTCTATGGCTGTTCATTCCGCCTCGATATTTATACGAGACATTGTCCCTGTCCGAACCGTCAACGAGCAATGTTCATCAGTCTCTAGGCAATTGCCGATGTAGTCGCTTCTATAAAAGCTGGTTTTATGAAATAGGTAAAACCTCATCTACAATATAATTTAAAAAAATCCTCTTCTAATCTTCATTTTTTCCATAGGTATTGGTCTTGGATTAGAATCAATGTCAACAGACCGGATTAGCTCGCTTGTACAACTGTTCACCTCATAATACTATATTCCACAAGCATTTTGGTTGAGGAACTTGCAATTTGAGAGCTTCAGATCACGGTGGACTATAACTTCCTCTCTGCTCTCGTAAATGGTAACTTCAATTTTCTTTTTGTTTTTCCTTCTTGTTATATTGTTTTTAAGTCTTTCACTCAATCGGCGGTAACTACAAATTATAAACGATGGGGCAATGAAGATCAAAATAGAGTATAGCACATTTCATATTTCAATGCCTAGCTCCAACGACTATTTTATAATTGAGGTGAGGACCGGAGGTACTACGTTATTAGTTCTTGGGTAGTTTCGCAAGCCAATAAGATATAATCATCTGTCAGTCCGAGATTGGCAATTCTCGCATCCCCGGCAGGGGAGAAAGAGTTTCCCCAGTACTTCCCCGGTGCCTCTGCAAAATCACGAGTAAGGTTACACAATCTATGAAGGTTATTTCAAGAAAAAATCACATTCAATGAATCTTTGATTTACAGGCCTGAGTTAGTGAATTGACGTGAAGGATGCCTTGTCTGGGGGAGATATCCTTTCTTACAATGCCAATTTGGACTGAAAAGAAGATCAATGATTGGCAGATTATTTGGTGGGATTGATATGTTGTCTCATCACTCTTATCTCTATATTATATATCGACATAACCGAGAGTTCGAAGCATAGTCCATGAAATGCCCTCATGTGTATCATACTTTATTTTTCTTGAAATTAAATTATTCCATTATCCTTCTAGGCTAAGTTAATTACTGGTGAACTATTGTATCTCTGGTTTGATGTGCAAAGTTAATCTGTTATACTCTTTTATTCTAAATTTTTGTATAAGAGTTTCTATTGATCAAGAGGGAAAAGAGAATGTAAATGACGGACAAGGAGCCTATTGAAACCAATTGGAAGGACTAGAGAATATAAAAAGGCAAAATTGGATGTAGATGGGAGGAGAATTAAATGTATATTATTTTTTAAAAAAAAATAAAATTCACAACGTTTTAAAAAAAAACGTTGTAATATATCTATTACAACGTTTTTATAAAAAACGTTGTAAATGATATATTACAACGTTTTTTTTAAACGTTGTATTATACAATTCACAACGTTTTTTATAGAAACGTTGTAAAATCGCTTTTTTACAGCATTTTTATCCAAACGTTGTTATATAAATTTACAACGTTTTTAACAAAAACCTTGTCTTATATTTATTACAACGTTTTTAGAAAACGTTGTTAAATGTTTTTTACAACGTTTTTAAAATGTTGTCTAACAGTTTTGGGGACAATATGGGAGGACAAAGACAACGTTTTTTGCAACGTTTTTAAAAACGTTGTGAAATTAAATGACCTATTACAACGTTACATATAACAACGTTTTACAAAACGTTGCGAACACCCTTTTACAACGTTTTAAAAACGTTGTAAAACCCCATTTTTGTTGTAGTGGAAAACATAATATTCACAGTGCTGAAGAATAGTAAATGAATACAACAAGATAAAGTAAATGAGTAGCAGTTGATGTGCAGTCTTGTTGTTGTTGTTGAGGACTTCGTTGATCAGTTAAAAATCTCTTAAATGCACTGAGTAAGATGACTTGATGTTGTTGAATAAGTTCAGAGAATTATTTTCTTCAGTCTTCAATGGCAGAATTTATATCGGAGCATTCTTGAGACCATTGGAGAAGACGAAGTGAGTAACAGCTCTATTAGGTTGGATGCATTAAATGTAAGGAGTTGTTGGTTGACTTCTTCTTCAACTGGAACAGATTGAGGTATGGAGAGGAGCAGGTACTAGAATGAGCAGGTAGAAGACAACAGAGTTGCAGACCTACAGTAGTTGGTACAGTCTGTTTGTGTCAGATTGTATACATGCTCTGTCCTGTTCAGGTGGTGAAAGTTTTCATTCTTTGGAATAGCTAGAAAGGCGTGTTCCTTGAATTCAAGAGTTAATCGATTGAAGGATTAATTCATACTAATATTGTGTAAATATCTAAATTAATAATCATCTTGATAAGTGTTGAGCTGGACATCCTGAGATATGTCATACTGCTGTTCCAAGGCAGACAAGGTCTACTGGTGAAGGCTGCTGGTGAAGCCTTAACTGAAGTCTTCTAGTGAGGACTGCTGAAACCTGTAATGTCTAAAAAAACTATTCTAAAGGAAAAGTTCTATACACAGTTGCCTCGCTAACTGGTACGCAGCCCATTTAGCCACTAAGTATAGAACCTAAAGTAATGTATGAGCAAATACAAATCTAAGATACAATGAGAAACAACAATCTCTTCTTATTTGCATCTGGTCGTCATTACTTACAAATGAGGGCTATGAAAGCTTATGGATAGATAATAGTATGTCAGTAAAGATTTTAATTTTTATAACAGCAGACATGCCTCTATCAATAAAAACACCTCGAATGTAACAACTAATCTAAGTGTTTACAACATATGAAGAACAAGCACAAGAAGATTAGAGCAAACAGTTTAAACAAATTTAAACTAGATGTTTAATTCCAAGCATATATATGAAATTTAAAGGACATGAAATTTAAATAGAAGACATTTTTGAAAAAAGATACTTCTGTATTTCAAACAGGAAGTTTAATATTTATAGAGTTTTCAAAAAAAAAAGATAGATACAAAGGATAAGGATTTAAAAGATACAAGTTACCCTGGCCTTTTTTCCTTTTCCTTTGGCTGCTCTGTCAGCTGCTTCCCTTTCTCGGCGTTGACGCTCGAGTTCTTCAACTCTTCTGGTGTACTCTTCATCAGCTGAGTTATGTTGCCTGACAGATCGAGAACGGTAGTCAAGTTCTTCACGCAGTCTGTTGTTCTCATCCATCAGAACTCGGTTCATAGACCACAATTGTGTCTCTTCCGTGATGGCCAGATCACATTCGCGCTCAGATGCAATCTGGTCATGAGCTGCATTGAGAGCTTGATCGTTGAGTTCTAGTACAGGAGGGTGACCGTGACCAAGATGGAGGGTGATGCTGTGAAAGAGCTGGAAGAAGAGAGTTAAGCAGAGACGAACACATTCTTTGCGTTGAGCTTCCATGTTTATCTTCAAATCAGTAGACTCATGTCTGACCTCTCCAAATCTAGTCCAAACATCCTCTTAAAATTGGCGGAGGATGTTGGCATTCCTAGCAGTAGCCTTGGATGAATCATTGTTATCTCAGCAGCGGCAGTGGAGATACTTGTTATGTGACGACCCGACCCGGATCCTAAGACGAGACCCCGAGGTCGTGCCGCTTCCAAAAAGGCACGTAACAAAAACAAATAGCAAATAGTGGGTAAGGCCATAACGGCGATACGCCAAAAACTTTAACACATGCGGAAGCATAATATAATTAAACAGTGGCGCCCGAGCTAACAAGCTCAAACTAACACAACCTTAGAGATAATGAATCTCTTGGTCCAAAAATAAAATCATGTGACGCAACAATAGGCACGTATAACAATTTATAGCAATTATATACCAAGTCATTGGCAACGTTACGGCCAGAACCCAACATTAAACTAAGTCTACAACTCTAGTCTAACATGTTTAATGGCTAAAAACATGTCGGATAACAAACATAATAAACAAACCAATACATGGTTAAAACAACTAAAGCATGATCATCATAAATACACAAGGCACGACTAACACATGTCGGCTCTCAAAAGATTAAGTACTAATTAACATAAGTACTAATAATCAAACACATAAAGTTTGCTACTCTTCATAAAGTTTATATAACTTTACGTTCCCATCGTCCTTGCCAAAAGAAAAGATACTAAAATTACAAGGTAGCAACCTCGTCAAAAGCTTCACCAACGTAACTTGATAATCACTTGAACTTGAACCGCTCTCGGATCTAGGAAAACAATCAAAACAAATAGGAGTAAGTTATAAAAGACTTAGCAAGTTACTAACATAACTTCCTGTCATGGCATCATGCTCAACAATAATAATTCATGCTATTGGCATAATATACATTTCATAAATAATCATGTCAAGGTACTCATACTTAACAATTTTGAGTATCATGTTATTAACAAGTATAACATTTCATTAATTCATTCAACCATCATTTCATATCATATCATATTCACGTAGCACATTATTCACATATAAGCACTCGTGAGTCAATTCATATAAAAAGGGATATGATACCGTTACCCTTTTTCCGCCGTGTCGCTCCTGCAAAAACACGTGCAAAACCTTTATGTGTCCTCGATATCCCTTTCGTGGATATCGACGTCCCCGAGACATTTCCCCGCTTGAGTTCCGATAGTTATCAAAGTCATGTTTCCATACTATAACTAAGATCAACTACTTCCCTACCGTGGCCATCGATAGAGGGGTATGTGCAACCCGGCGCGGCGATCCATCAAAATCACGAATCCCACAATTCGTGAAGATGATACATCGTCCTGCCAACGACTCAACAAACCAACTCCAGCTGTACTCAAACTTCAAGCACACGTAATTCATATTCATATGTTCAAATAAGTAGGCATGTACTCTACAATCATCTAGTCATGATTTTAATTCACAACTAGCACATAATCACATTAGAGATAAAATCAAGACTCTAATCATCAAGTGTTCTTCATACACTTTAAAATGCTTGGACGCTTAACCTCCATTAATACTACCCCAAAATTTGTAGGACTTAGGCATATTAATCCTTAATGTCATACTAACCCAATGGTCAACTCCGTTGAGTCATAATCAATCTTTCAAAAATTAGGGTATAGAAGCCATTGGCCTCAATACTCTCCTATGTCCATACTAACATAAATAAATAGGTTACTAAGGTCATTAAACCCATAAAACCCCAATCAAACAATTAAGTATGAAACATAGAATCAAAGTCACAAACTAGGCATATATATTCATTCTTGTCATTTCATCAAATATGAGTCTAACCATTTCATCAAATATGCTCCCAACACTTGAACAAACAAGATAGAATAATTCATCATATATCTCTACACATGAATATCATCATAATCATACTTTACAACATGTTCATCCAACCAAAATTTTATCATCTAGCATATAGTGAAACATGGCATCTCTACAAGCCTAACCATTTCATCAAACATGCTCCCAACACTTAAACAACAAGATAGGGTGACTTATCATACATTACCACACATAAATAAAATCATAAACATGGTTTATAATCTGATCATAATCTGTTTATACAACCAAAAATGCATCATTTAGCATATACGAGAACATGGCATCTCTACAAGCCTAACCATTTCATCAAACATGCTCCCAACACTTAAACAACAAGATAGAATGATTTACCCTACATTATTACACATAAATAACATCATAAACATGGTTTATAATCTGTTTATACAACCAAAAATGTATCATTTAGCATATACGAGAACATGGCATCTCTACAAGCCTAACAATTTCATCAAAGATGCTCGCAACACTTAAACAATAAGATAGGGTGATTTATCATACATTACCACACATAAATAACATCATAAACATGGTTTATAATCTGATCATAATCTGTTTATACAACCAAAATTGCATCATTTAGCATATACGAGAACATGGCATCTCTACAAGGTCCTAAGTGCTCTCATTGACCTCAAATAGCAAGATTGATTTCCCTAGGGTCAATGAGGCTAAAATAAATAAGAAGAGATGTTGTAACTCACCTTAAATCAGCCCTACAAGATGCACAAAATGTCCATGCAAAGGTGGGTATGTGATCTCCTTGCCCTCCTCTTCTCTTCTATGGTTGGGTTTTGGAAATGGCATCCTCAAGACTTGGCCACCATTGTTGATCACCCAAGAACCTTCAAGAAACTCTCTATAACTTGCATGAAATGTTCAGCCATGAATTTGGAAGAGGATGACTGATTAGGATGGGTTTAGTGGAGGTATTGGTCACTCTATGGCTGAAGTGGGGTGGGAGGAAGTGTCCAATGCATGTTTGTGCATGTTGGATGTCTTTCTTTGCCAAGTGTTTTACATGCACTTAAAACTCTCAAAACTTGTCAAGCATGCAGAGGAGGATAGGTAGGACGAACTAGGGTGGTTTAGGGTGGGTTAGGTTGGGTTTGGGTAGGGTTTGGTTGGCCAAATTGGTGAAACATCAAAAAAATCCCGTAATCTAGAAACCAGACCAATGCGGTCGCATGGGAGGGAAGTGATGCGAGCGCATCACTTCAGGATCTCAAGTTTTTCAATTGTTGACTCCCTTGCTCGGTCTCGGACTCTCCCGTATGCAACCTCGAGTCCTCCAATGCACGAAATGGTCTAGAATTCAACCTTAAAGACCTCTAAAACATAACCAAGGCAAATCAAAGTTCAAACCTCACTCAAACAAGGCTAAGAACTTAGGAAGAACACTCCCGAACAACAACCGAAAAGGTCAAACGGAGAAGGGTTAACGCTCGAAGCAAACTAGCAACCAAACCAACGATGCAACTATCATTCAACCAACATCTAAATCATGTTAATGATGTTAAGAATGGTCTCTAACATTAATCCATGTGTTTACAACATAAATCACAAACCCAAGTTTCAAAGCATCTCATGAAGGAAAGGTGCAAACGAGCATCTCAAACGACGTCAATGAACATGCTATCGACTTTAAACATATGAGTGAGCTAAGTTAACATACTAATGATGATTATGAAAGTATGAACTCATGAAATAAACAAGCAAGCAATGATTCAGGGTTTTACATGTTAACTCTCTAAGCATGTTGTAGATGGCATCCAGTCTACTTAATATATCGTCATTTTCCAGGTTTGAGGGAAAGGGGTCGAGGTCTACATGGACTTGCTCAGCAGCAGAGGAGGTAAAGATAGTAGCAGTAGCAACAGTAGGTTGGAATGGCTGCTGTAGGGGTGGAGTGGTAGATATGGAGGTAGAGGAGGAATCAGGTGAGGGGAACATGGGTGTGGAAGAGGAAGAAATAGGTAGAGGTGGTGAAGAAGGAGGAGTTGCAGGAATTTCAATATTTGTGTCTAAATAATCATAGATATTGGAAGGGTTTGGGATTGGTCATTGGAGAACCAGAAGGAGGGAGGGGGATACGAAGGTCTTCTGGTCTCATTGGTTTGGGTTTTGGTGGAGGGGGAGCAGGCTTGGGAAAGAGGTCTACGACTGAGGAAAGCTCAAATATGAACTTTGTAGCAGCAGAGGATAGGATGGGGGGATACCATAGTGTGAGGAACAAGGGAGCGGGTTGGTTTGGCTCGAATGTTGAATTGATAGGGGGTGAGGAGGGGTTTAGATGGGTAGAAATTGGTGATGGTGGAGGAGTGGGGTTGGGTGAGTAGTTGAAGGGAGAAGGAGGTGTTTTGATAGGTGATTGGGTAGGCATCTCCTGAGGAATAGAGTCCTCAAGTATGATAGGCTCCTCCTGAGGGATAGACTCCTCCGGAGGGGTTGGATCCTCTTGAGTAGGTGACTCAATAGGAATGGTAGAAAAGGGGATAGGAGTTGGGTTGCCAACAGACTTCCTTTTATGCCTCAGCGGCTGGACAGAAGATCCAGAGGCTTCATCGATAGAGGCAGAGTCTGCTGTTGGTTGGACAGGGATGGCTTTACGCAATCACCTATGTTTAGATTTAGGTGAGGGTTGGTCAGAAGAGGGTTTTCGTTTAGGGGTTTGGGATGGCTTGGGAGAAGATGGTTTCAGATGAGATTGGGATGAGGGTTGAGGGGTTGAAGTTTGTCCACCAGTAGAGGATGAACCACTAGTAGACTTTATGTCTGCTGGTCTTCAATTTAGCCCTTAGCCATTCTGCTTGCTCTTCCACAAATTCAGTTTGCTAGGAGGTGAAGTGAGCTTCATCTGGCGAGAAACTAGTTATCTTCCGGGCCTTCTTAGCCTTGAGTACGTCAGCTAGAGCCTCGGATTCCTCAACCATATACCTTGTTTCTTCAAGGATATCCCTGGCAATAATCGTACTAGCATGGTTATCCTTCTTCTCCTTTGTTGCTTGCCTAGCATTTTGGTAGCACGCATAGCAGGCTTCCATGTTGAAGGCTTCCATGTTGAGCGTTATAATCATAAAGGAGGGATTGGAAATCATTTCTAAGCAGATATTGAGGAGCCCTTTCTAATGTCTCCTTTTGTTCTCATATACATAGAACTTGGTGAAGAAGGTAGCAGTGAATTGCTTATCCTTTGTCACCTTCCTCAACTCCTCTGGCTCAACGGCAAAGTTGATCTTTGGAGAGTCCCTTAGCAGGGCGTTGATTAGTCGGACAAAAGGTCTCTTGTTGGAGGGGCTTTCTTTGACAGAAGAGACGTAGCCACAGAGCTCTTTGTAGATGAGGGGGCCGTTGTTCAGTTATATCCTCTGGTGGATACCGCTTGAGAGAGTGAGTTATTGAGAGGTGAGGATATCGTGAGAGCCATTCTTGAAATGGAATGACTTGTCTAGCAGATGGCTTGAGCAGTAGACATCCAAGGCAAAAACATTTCGGAGTATCTTTCCTTGGGGTTCCTTTTGGAGTATTTGCTCCTCTTAAGGCTTCCCAGGCTACATCAGCCTCAGCATTAGACAGCTCACTACTGCCGCCGTAGTGGACCCCAATCACTTTGGGAATATTCCTTGCAGTGAGAGTGAAAGGGCGACCACGAATCCATCCTCGCATAGAAAGAGGGAGCTTTTGCGTCTATCTCCATCCGCTGGTAGAACTCCTCAGCAAGAAGATTGTTGTAAGCAGAGTCATTCAGCACAAAGAGGGGGAGAATCCTTGAAGCATTCATGTCGTCGCACATTTTTGCTTCGACAACAAATGAGCGGACAGAATCGAGGTCTATACATATCCCCGGCAAGTATAGGTTTCCTAGAAGCTCCTGGATGACGTCATGAGGAGCAGGATAACGAGGAAAACCAGGGAGATTAATCGAGGGGGATGGAGCGATGACTTTCTCCGAGTCAAAATCTTTGCCCTTGCCTTTTGATGTTCTTGTTTGAGCATTCGATTTCACCTACAAAATGAATCAGAATTTTAGGGCTATTTCGATTTAGCTCAAACAACCAAAGACTTCATTTTTCTGAAACTAAGACGTAAATAAACTGAAATCTCTGAATGTTTCGAAAAAATATTTTGTAGAGAAACAACAATGGAAATTGCAAAAGATATAGAAAGTAAACAAGCAGAATTTCCAAGAGTTTCTAAGCTACACAGTTCAACAATGGCGAAAAATGAGAAGTTACGCAACGAACTTAAGGTGTCGCTTCACATTCCACAAAAAATCAACTAAGATGAAATATTAGGCTATAAATCATACTAGATATTTCTAAAGGGCATTCGAAATGCTTACAATTGTTGTTGTAATGAAGAAGAAGCAAAGCACTGGAAGAAAATACGGAAGCAGTTGCAAAGAAAAATGGAGGGTTTGAGAAGAAAGAGAAATATTGAGAGAGAAAGGGTTAGTGAAAGTTTTCAAAATGGCGGTTCAAAGTCTTTTTAAAGAAGGAGAAAAGTCACTTTATTAAAAACTGCTTAGATTATTGACAGGTGTGTTTCATAAAGCATTTAACTTCAGATATTTTGAAAGTAAACAGTGAAAAGTGAATTTTAACCTTTTTAGTTTTCGAAAAGTTTTACCCTCATTTTAACTTTAACTGAAATACTAACCTGGACTTAACGCATTTAAGCTTAAACACACAATAGAGTTAGTAACAATTAAAGTTTGCTGGTATGAAACAATTTTAAACTTAAAATTAAAATTAAGTTGTAGGATCGATTACCAAGACCTCTCCTTAAATAGGCAAACCTGTTAGCATCCAGTGGCTTGGTGAGAATGTCAACCAATTGATGTTTAGTTGGAACATATTCCAAACCGATATTATCTTTTTCCACATGATCTTTGAGGAAGTGATAACGCATATCAATGTGCTTTGTCTTTGAGTGCATTACAGGATTCTTTTAGACTGAAATTGTAGAAGTGTTGACATACACGATTGAACAATTTGCAGTTTTGATGTTATAATCCACAAGTTGTTGCTTCATCCAGAGTAGTTGAGAGCAACAGTTGCTGGCAGCAATGTATTCTGCCTCTGTGGTTGAATTTGCAACTGATCCTTGCTTCTTGCATGACCATGAGACAAGTCTATTTCCAAAAAATTGACAGGTCTCACTGGTGCTTCTTCTGCTCACTTTGTAGGCTGCGTAGTCTGCATCTAAATATCCTACTAGATCAAAATTGTTCCTTCTTGAGTACCAGATACCCAGATTTGTAGTTGTTGAAACATATCTGATGATACGTTTAACAGCAAGCAAATGTGATTCCCTTGGATCTGCCTGAAATCTAGCACAAACACAAACAACAAACATTATATCAGGTCTACTAGTAGTAAGGTAAAGAAGTTAACCTATGATTACTTGGTTTTAGTCACGTTCTCTTGCTTTCCCTTCTCATATTTGTCAAGATGGCAGTCGGTAGACATTGGTGTCTCGAATCCTTTAGTTGAATCAAGACCAAATTTCTTGATAAGTTCCTTTGCATATTTGGTTTGGCTGATGAAGATCCCATTTATAGTCTGTTGAATCTGAAGTCTTAGAAAGTAGGTGAGCTCTACCATCATGCTCATCTCGAACTAGCTTTGCATCAGCTTCTCGAATCTTTTGAACATGCTTTCATTTGTAGATCCAAAGATGATGTTGTCCACATAGATCTGTACCAGCAGAGAATGACCTTTGTGCTTGAGGATGAACAGAGTTGTGTCAATTCTTCCTCTCAAGAATCCTTGTTCAATTAAAAACTTGGATAGAGTTTCATACCAAGCTCTGGGAGCTTGTTTAAGGCCGTAGAGTGCTTTCTTGAGTCGATATGCTTGATCCTCTTTGTCTTTGATGACAAAGCCTAGAGGTTGTTTAACGTATACAGTTTCTTAAAGATCACCATTTAGAAAGGCACTCTTCACATACATCTGATACACTTTGAAGTCCATGAACGACGCATAAGCTAGAAAGAGTCTGATTTCCTCTAACCTAGCAACAGGAGCAACCGTTTTATCGTAGTCAATTCCTTCTTCCTATCGGTATCCTTGAGCAACTAGCCTAGCTTTGTTCCTTGTAACGTTACCATCTTCATCTCTCTTGTTTCTGAATACCCATTTAATGCCTATGACTGGATAACCAGTAGGTCTTTGAACTAAGCTCCGCACTTTGCATTTTTCAAACTAGTTTAGCTCTTCTTGCATAGCTTCAATCCAGTAGTGGTCTTTAATAGCTTCATCTATCTTCTTTGGCTCGATCTCAGATACGAATGCGAACGCAAACATAGTCTTACTTCGAACACTTCTTCTCGTACGAACTCCTGTGTTGAGATCACCAATGATTTGAGAGATAGGGTGATCTCTTGCTTCAATAATTGCTGGAGGAAGATCACTTCTGGTGGGTTCTTCCCTTAAGAGTTCTAGAGTGAGGAGAGAAGATGATTCACCAAAATCAGGTTCAGAAGAGGTATGATCTTCATGACCTTAAGTTTCTAGTGAACAAGAATGATGGGTGATCTGCAAAGGTGTTTGAGGTAAAATAGAAGAGATGGGTTCTAGATCAACAGAAGAGTTTAAGGAGGCACCAGCAGGGTTGAAATCTGCTGGTGCTGGGTTGGAAGGAATTAAAAATGCTGCTGTTGGAGGATTCTGGGGAGTTGAAGAAGTAGAAGCTTGATTTGAACCTGTCTCAACATCATCAGAATCATCAGCAACATTTGGAGCCACTCGTGGCTCAGGTAAATCATATTCATCAAAAGTAACATGCACAGATTCAATAATTTTCAAAGAAGTTTTGTTAAATATGCTAAATGCTTTTGAATGATTGGAATAGCCCAGAAAAATTCCTTCGTCTAATTTTGAATCAAATTTGCCTCTATATCCCTTTCTATTATAAATAATAAAATATTTACAGCAGAAGATTTTGAAAAATCCTACATTTGGGGCTCTTCCTCTCCATATTTCATTTGGAGTTTTATTATGAAACTTGTTTACCAGGGATCAATTCTGGATGAAGCAAGCACAGTTGACAGCTTCTGCCCAAAAGTATTTCGGAAGTTTTGCTTCTGCCAGCATAGTTCTTGCTGCTTTAATAAGTGTTATGTTCTTTCGTTCAGCTGCACCATTTTTTTGAGGAGTCCCGGTAGCAGAGAAGTTGTGGCCGATCCCGTGGTCATCATAATATCTTTCAACATTGTTGTTCTTGAATTTGGTACTGTTGTTTGATCTAATGTCACTTATGTCTTCCAGCTTTTGAGTTTGAAGTCTTTTGAATAGAGTGGTGAGCAGATCATATGTCTCATCTTTTGATGTCATTGTTTCAATCCAAGTGAATCGTGAGTAGTCATCAACTACTACAAGTGTGTACTTGTCTCTAGAGATACTTACAATAGTGATTGGTCCAAAAGATCCATATGCAAAAGTTGAAGAGGTCTGGAGGTTGACATAATATGCTTGCTCTTGAAGGAAGACTTGGAAACTTTTCCTAGTTGACAAGCTTTACATTTTATGTAGTGGTCGGCAGACACCGTAGGTAGACCTTTGACAAGCCCATTTTTGGAGAGCTTGGAGAGGTACTTGGAGGCTGGAGGATCTCCCTAGTAAGTTTAAGTCCACGACCTAGACATTTCCTTGTCTATTACCGGGCATAAAAGTTGAGCAGGATTCACTAAACTAGACTTTTGTTCCCTGTCATGTGCCTTGAACAGCCAATGTCGAGGTACCAGATGTCCATATCTTCTGAATCTATAGCCATGAAGCAAACCTGAAAAAATCAAGGAAACAAGGTCCCCTTTATTTTCTTTAGGGTCCTGATGATTAGCAACCTTTTGGGACCCATATCTGCCTAACCTTGAGAGAACTAGGTCTCTCAGATTTTGGTATGAACCTTAGCAGGCATTCTGGGGCAAGATGGCCTAAACAATTGCAAGAATGGCAAAGGTGAAAGTTCCATAGAGTACTGTGTACTTATGAATAATATAGATTCAATGGTCTGCTTGAGATTGTCCTAAGAAAGTCCAGTATTTACAGACTTGTCTTCTGTTGTGGGTGTCTGTGGTAAAACAATTGGCCTACTCTTGTGTTGTTTAATGTTTAGTACTTACAAACGTTACGTTTGTTATCGTTAAGATGATTTAACTATAGTATTTGTTTTAAGTAAATACATGCTTTGGTGTTTATATACGAGCAAACATTCATGCTTGGTATGTGTGTTGAGCTCCCATACTTGGAACTCAATAGTTGTGTTTATTACAAGTAAAAATCTACTTGGGCATCGCATTGAGTCCAGCTGGAATTTGTGGTTGTGTCGGCAATAGGATGAGAGTAGTCTTTACGAGAGTTAAATCTTGTGATCGCTATGGGTCGTTGCATGGGTCTCTCCCTCACTATTGGTCATAGTGAGGACGTAGCTCCTTTGTTAGATTAATTTGCATGACATTGAGAAGCTATACTTTTGGGTAAAACTCGGGGTAATGAGACTCCTGGTTAAGTCTCAAGGTCATTAGTATTGGATACTATCAGATATTGGTTCAGCATGTGTATAGACATGACTTCAGCGTGTGTACTGCAACAGCAACACATCTATGGTAATTGGAAGGCAGGACAAGACGGAAAGCTTTCCTGCAGTTGTATATCCTTATTTATGTGTTTAATTACGTTGGGTCGTAGTGAATTATAATATGATCTGATGTGCGCAAGTATATGTACAACTATACTTGATTGTTTAATATGATGTTTACATGTGCATAACACCATGCCTAGTTGCATGTAGTAACTTACTAAGTTATCACTCTCGTGTTTGTTTACTTTAGTGTGTAGTTATCCAGGAATTCGAACCAGCAAGATTGGGAGTTTCGTGTGATCGGCGAGACACGCGAGACCTAGCAGGTTGTTTGAGTTGTAGCTCTCAGAAGGCTTATTTTGTATAGTTTTGAGAACGGGGATGTATAGAGTTATATAGAATCTATTTTGGACAATGGACATTACTGGTCTTGTATTATTCTTTTGATGTCGATGTTTAACATCGTGCTTGTGTATTATATTACACTAGTTGGTTGGCCGTGAAGTCATTGTGCTTAATTCTCGAAAAATAGCTCGTTAACTTTTGTTTTCTCGGCTTTTCAGAAGTCGTGGTGTTTAAATAAATCATATGAGTGATTTTGTTTTATCAGGTGTGTTTGTGTACCCCGTGATTAGCAAGGGCTTTGCAGGTTTTTTACGGTGCTCGACATGAGGCTCGTATAGAGATTAGGGGTCGGGTCGTTTCAATAATGATTTTGGATGATCATCTTGAGGCTTTGGCTCTGAGGTGATTGATAAGCCATACCAGAAAAAGTCCTTAATGAAGCAATTACATCAACTTGTTTCATGTGACCATCCTCTTTTCTCTCCTTACTTGGTGAAAGGCATAGCTGTTGAAGCGCAGAGGCTATCAAATTCGTGCATACACGCTTGGCTAGCAGTGAAGACACGATTAAGGCTCTATCCAAGGAGGGCTCTATCTAAGGAGGGCTCATATGATCAACTTGTACATGTACCATTCGTTTTGCTGGTCACTAGAACTTGCATTCAACAAAAGGACAGTCCATGAGTCACTGTTTGGATAAGATTACATCATTAACCTTTGCCTTTCTTCATTTCCTATCTTCAAAGAATTGACTATTCGTTGGGGGAATTTTGTTACAGCAGACGATCACACATTAGCATTGTCACACCCTATATATGCAGGAGTTTATATAGATATTGATGTATCAGTTATTCTACCACCATGGGTCTCGATTGGTACATTAAAAGAACACTATTTTTGGCAGGTTGTTAAGTTTGAGGGTAACATTGCATACTACGAGGGCTATGGTCTATTGGGATATATAGAGGATGTTTTCCCAAATAAGAGATTTGACAACACAACGCTCTAGGACTAAATTTCCAACTCCAGAGACTAGCAATAGCAAGGGCATGGTAGCTTAGGCTTAGTTACATAAAGAGTAAAGGTGGGTATCAAAACAAAGACACATTGGCATGGAGATTGGACCTGGATCAGACATAAAAGATGATCTTGGTTGGACTATTAAGGCTGAAAAATTTTGATTTGATATATACAACCAAGAAATGTGTGATAGATACAAATAATGATTGTGCAATCATTGTAAAGACAGTTGAAACAAAGGATACTAATGGCCAACCATCAAACAAGTAGAATCAGAATCTTAGTCCGGAATTTGAGAAAGGTCGAGAAGTAATGGGTGCGGCTGAGAATTAGGTGCATGTACTTCTTCTATATAATGTGTTATGCCAAACATAATCAAGATTACAATGCCAAAGAGGTGTGATAAAGACCTAATTTTTTTATATAATTATTTCACAACTTTGACAGAGTGGGTAACGCAGAACAAGATCGTTTTGGATTGGTTAAGGAATGTCGGATTCATAATTTATGTGATGATTTTGTTGGAATATGCCTACTGATAAGCGACTTATTCATTTGCATATTTCGAGAATTTTGATTTGTTTGTTCCCATAACTACGTGTCCTAACAAGTGACTAAAAGGGTTGCGTACCGGTTAGTGTGGCAACTTGTTGGACATCGAATATGTCTTAGACTAGAGAGTCCTTGTCTCACCCCATCGTTACATGATGATCGCCAGACTAGTGATTCCAAGACACCAAAGACCGCAGACTGCTACAAGGTGATAAATCTCTTGAAGACTCCTCACCAGCATACATGCCATGGTATGATTGTTCCCACCATAACTACGTCAACTAGTAGACCTATCTATTGGAAGACATAATCTTTAAAAGTAACATCATACCAGCAGACATTTAATATGTACGTGTTATCTCAGAGAAAAGATTGTAGCTACTCGAAAACGTAAAAGGTGTTCAACCCTCGAAAGTCAATCAGGCCGAAAATACCTAACATCTCAAAACCTGCAAGATCTAGTGGGATATTGTTCTACATTATCCAATAGATATCTTCTCTTTACATTTGGTCCAAAAAGTCAAAAGAATCTACTTTATTGGACAGACCATTTGTCAGTGTACTGTTCATCAGACCTACTCTTCAGAGACACATCAACTCAGTCTGATAAGAACTATTCAAGATCTTCAGAGTAAAATCTTTATCCAACAAACTTAAAAATCAACAACTTTCCAACGGATAGAAGATCACTCAACATATCTCAACGATCAAAAGACCCATGTCTATAAAAGAAAAACTTCTTCTTCCTTTCCAAACAAAGAAGCGAGCCAGCACAAACATGATTGAGCAGATTTCCAAGTCAGTGAGATCCGCAAGGAGATCGTTTTCAACAAACGATCAACTTAGATCTTCACAAGAGATCACAGTGAAAGAACCCATACTCTAGCAAAACACCTTATGTGGATTACTAGGAAGAAAAGAGAAAAGGAGAAGAGAGAGATCAGAAAATCACAAGACAGAGATCGGTGTCTTGATCAAGAAATCATTTCTTGATTTGAGTTCTTCAACCTCCTTCTAAGAACTCAGTCTCTAATAGAGCTACATAGATTTATTCTTAGCTAGAGGCCAAGTATCTCAGATCTGTTGAAGATAGATCTTGAAAGATGCCCAAAGAAGATGAAGAGTTGTCTGTTTGTATTGCATTCATACCTATAGACTTGTACTCTATTGCAAGTGATGATGGTTGTGCAATCATGCATCATCTTAGGGAGTCGAGTTCTCTCCACTCAGTAGCTCATATATTTTATATTTGAGTGACCCCAAAAATTGTCTTCTCATATCTATCCCTCGTTGTCTTCTCCTACTGCAGTCTTTTCTTAGGATATTCAATTATGAATTCATGAGTAGGGGTTGAAGATCTGGAGCAAAAAAGGATAGACAATTTAGATAGAGAGTCTAGGTTGATGATTTAAGTATGTCTGTCTTTGAACAAACCTCTGCTAAATTTTAATATAAGATATTTATCAAACTTAGCATTGATTCATCTATTAGCTTTTATAAACTGTTTTACTTCTTTGAAAACTACTCTCTCATTCCTTAAATCTGCATTTGGAGAAAGATTAAGTATGTTGTTGTTCTGAACATATATTATTGTACAGCTATTTTAGACTTCTTTGATAAATATGTTAAGCTTTAATATTTTTGCTGCCAAACTCATTTTTACAGGCTTACAGTTTATCAGCAATCTGCGAGATGCGAGCAGAGTTCATTACTCTGCTAAGAACAAGTCTGCTACCCAGTGTTATCAGCAGACATACTTCTTCTTCAGATTGCTTATGCCTAAAAACAAGATCCTTCCCATTCTTCATGAATGTTCGAAGATGATTTTAAAATTGGCATTATAGGCTATTCACCACCCCTCTAGCCTATTTGATCATACATTGTGGACCAACAGATTTGTTTGACTCGCATGAGATGTGGGATCTAAGCTTAGGTTTTGGCACTAGACTCGTGCGGTCGTGATGTGAGCAATAAAGGGATATGTAAATTAACTCGGTCAACTTCTTTCAATGACTTAATGTTCTTCCCCCCTTCTGATTCAAGTACTAAAGCTTTTCAATATTGTCGCTAATTTGTCAAGAAGGCGAATGTTAAAACCTTGGTCGCTCCACAAAGATCAGCAGTTGCTGTTGTGTTACGAACTATAACAATTTATGTTTGGTTTTTTATATGTTGTTTTTTATTTCTTATTTTTGTTAAAGGTAAAGCCCCCTGGTCCTTATTTGGACTACTCGTTGTGTGACAGCCCGACCCGGACTCCAATGCGGAATCCCAAGGTCGTGCCGTCAAGACAAGCTAAAAGGGCGGACAAGCACCCGTTAAGCGTGGTGGTGCGAGTCAAGAGTTGAACCAACAAACTCTAAACAGAATGTAAAGCCATAACGGCAAAACCGAAAACCAAAACTAAAATCGCGAAGCTTAATCATAAGTGGGACCAAAGCCTATAATTATAAACTAAGGAATACAAGGCCGAGAGACGACCATCTCTCGACAAATCTACGACTCGCGTGACGCAACATTGCGCACGGACAACAAACCATCGGCAACCTAAGGCCGGCGAAGCTACAAGAACCCAACCTGATAAACAACAACTCTACGGCTATAACATGCTGGAGGAACAAATCAACTAAACGAATAAGATATAAAATACTAACCACTAAACCAATGTCTCTCGACCAAAGTTGTCGGGGACAGAAATAACAATAACATAATACTAGAATAAGCGAGCTGAAACCTTGCTCGGAAAGACAACGGAATAACTTCTAATAAATATAACAGCTCGACCCAACAAGTCGGCTCCCAAAATAACGACAATAAAATACTAACATAACTACCCAAGTAAAGTTTACATAACTTCACATCCGTGTCTCACAAGATAATAAATTCAATAATAATAATAAACCCAAGCTATCGCCCTGAAGACCACCACATCGATCAAGCGCCGAAGCTTCAACGCCGCACTAACGAGCTTCGCAAAAACTAAGGAAAACAAACACACGAAATGAGTCATAATGACCCAGTAAGTTACTAAATGCAATGTATGGCATAGCATGGCGTGGCATGGTATAATGCACAAGCATATATAAAATCATGGCATCTTAATCATATACCAACAATAAACCTATATTAAGTCATCGAGTAACATAAACTTCATAAATCACATAGCACATTATCTTTCATATAAGTGCTCATAGTAAGCCACACAAGGGATAGAGAATGTACCCAAATCGTGTCGTTGTGTTGCTCCTGCAATACACAATGTTATACTTTATCATGCAACGTCGATGCTCTGTGGTGTCATCGACTTTTATCGAGAATCATTCGATTTAGCTAGCAAGCCAATGCGGCACTTATTGTTACGGCAAAGGGGCTACTTCCCCATCGCTGCCAACAATGGAGGGGTGTGTGAGGTCCCAGGTACGGCGATCCATAGCGAATACGAATCTTACGATTCGTATAGGCGATGTATCGTCCTACCCTGACATAAAAACCAAATCCAAATAATGCCAGCTGGGCTTTTATGAAATGCACAAGTAGATATTTACTTACATGCTCAAACAAGAACCAATACCGATCATAGCGGACATATCAAATCAAGTAGGACATAAAGTTCTACACACCAATCTAACAATGCACATATTTGTACACACTTAACAAATCCAACCAACTTATCCGTTTAGTCCAAGAACCACCTATTGAGGTATTCATAACCCTCAAGTCACAACCCAATCAAACGTAGCATATAAGCTCAAGAAATCACAATGTGAGGTCTACTATAGTCCTCTACTCGAGGTCAAACCAAAGACTATTACTTTAGTCTAAGAACAATCACAAATCAAGACTTAGCATTTAAGCTTCACTTAACGGTATACCGGACTCAACCATAGTCCCAACCGTCGTAAATATTCGACTTCCTCAAAGCCAATCTCACGGGTATCAAAACTAAGCCGTAGTCATAACCTCGCAAGTGCTTTCATGTGCACGCGACCAAATTCCCTAAAAGAGAACTCATTCAAATAATCATTTCTTAAGGTAATACGAGATCATAGGTTGATCTCTAACACTCCGTGCCCTAACGAGCACGCCTTAAACAAATCCCCAATAAGCCTCTATATCATGGGAGTCACAAATGGTACACAATTTAAGATGCTCGGGTACTCATAATCAAAACCAACCCATCCCGTACATCGTAGGGTTTTAACCTAATGCTCACCAACATATATTGAACCTAAAACAACTCCATTGAGTCTTAATTATCACACAACATTAAATACCTATTTCATAAATCCCCAAATTAACATAGCATTCACATTTATAACAATTTTCCCAAAAATCATTCGGACTAAATTCCCAAGATTTAAATCCATAGAACTCGACAAAACCTTATACCCATTTTACAAATCACATAATCTCAAATAAATGGTCATACTCATATTATCTAGTGAGATCACACATCCAAATTCCCAAATTTATGTCTACTATCATAATAAACCCAAATAAATGGTAAACATGATTTCTAGCAAGCTCATAATCCTAGAAACACAAGATGAAGAGTAACAATATACTTCAATAATCATAGAAGTCATCCTACACATGCTCTTAACAAGTTCACATGCTCAAATTACAAATTAAAAATCACACAAGGCAAGTATGTGTACTCATTGACCTCAAATAGCATAGAGTTTGTTTTCCTTAGGATCAATGAGTACAAAATCAAAGAGAGAAGAAGTAACTTACAAGTATTTTACACCCAAGAAAGCAAAGAAGAAAACTAATCGGTTGAAAATGCTCCTCTCAACAAGCTCTTCAAGCTCTACTCTTCTATGGCTTGGCTTCAACAATGGAGGAAGGGAGTTATGGAAACCAAGAAGAAACCCTTAAGAACTCAAGGAGGAACCATGGAGGAAGCTAATCTCGTTTTTGGAGAAGGGAGGAGAGAAATGAAGGTCAAACTCATCAGATGTGGCTTATAAGGAGGTTAGAATTGAGTGGGACAAGTGTCACCACAATGTGGTGTCTTAAAAATCTGATTTGGGCTTAATTAATCCACTCAATCACTCACTAATCCACCCATAAAACTTGTTAGAGATGTTAAGGTATAAGTAAGGAGGTTTAAGGAGGTTTAAGTGAGGTTTAGAAAAGGTTTAGATAGGGGGTTTGGGTGTAAAAGTCGTTCAATATCAAAACAGGGGAAAAATCCCGAAAATGTGTATCTGATGTTGAGGCGGGCGCCTCAACATACTCCAGGCGGGCGCCTCAACCTCTGAGGCCTTCTCCTGATTCTGCTCATTTTGTAATTGCTCCCAGAACTTGAGGCGGGCGCCTCAAGGTGCAGCGGGCGCCGGCTTCGAACCTTCAAAACTTGGTCTAAACATGTCCTAAATGGTCCCAAAATTATGGGCAACCATTCTAAGGTCTAACCCAACTCAAAACAAGTCGGAAACACACCGAACAACTCCGAAACAACTCGGAGCGAAACCGGAAGGGGTGCAACAACGTGCAACCGGAACGACGAATGAACTCGCAATCGAACGAGCAATGAAAGGAGACTTTTAAGGCAAGTCTAAGGGCTAATGAAGAAGCTTAAATACTTCTAGAAAGTTGAATAACAACTAGGGAAATGAGAATCCCAAAGGAGAGACGATTACGCGACTCAATCCCCGAACTACGCGATAGAGACGAACGCTATCTCCAAAACTTCCAAATCATCGATAGACTTAAGGAACACCTCCAACTTGAAGTCTAATACATCTAAACATGTTAATCAATCATCATATAAAGGTCTAGGACCCAAACCGAGGTCACGAACACAAAACGCAAGTAAACCATCAATCGCGTCGCATTCCGACTATCGTCGAGTCACGACTTGTGACTTTAGCAAGTCAACAACTATATGGAGTCTCTTAATAATGTTTTGGTCTTAACGTGGTCTCTCATACATATCTAGACCCTCTCGCAAACCAAACATACAGTCGACAAAGAAGGAAGTGCAAGTATAACACGCAAACCGAGCTAACGAAGGAGCGGGGTGTTACACGTTGTCCTCCTCCTCCTTTATTTTTCTCATTTATTTATATATGGTTGGTTAAAAAAAGGTTTAAAAAAAAGAAAAAGAAGAGAGCTATCAAATTCTTTCAATATTCGCACATTTTATCACACACTTGTCGAAACTAACCATGGTTCACCTTTTCAAGAACGCTACAGGAGAATGATAGATTTTCCAAGTAGAACTTATTTTACCAACACCTCGCTCCATATAAGAATCAAGTCTTGAAAATTTTCAATTTTACTTAACTAAAATCTAAAACAAAAGTTAAAATATTTATTAACCTAACCGAAACTCGTAAATCGTAATTAGGAAAAGAAGCCTCATACGGTGTAAAAGAGTATGTAACTACCAACTCTACAAAAAAGCTTCGTTCTTAGAGAATCACCAATGTAATCATGGATTCTCACGTTGTTGTGAATAATTATGATATGCCCGGCCCAAATCCAATCACAAGGGAAGCACACACGAGCATCACGTGCCAATCACGAGCTCAACAACAAGGGTCCCATGCGAGTATCAGGCAGATCCAACTGAACACCCTAGTAGGGACCACACCATCATTCTCCGCCAAAACCTGGCCGGACACAGGCCATGCCTTTTCGACCAGGGGGCCATGCCTAGGAGGGGTACACATCATTGCAGATTTATGCATCATTAGCCGGGCAGGGCCATGCCCGCCCAGTCAAGCCACCGACCAACGACCACATGAGTCGTGATCTCCAATGCAGGTCAAAGGTTTCCTAATATAAAAGGAGTTCCTTTCTTATACACTCTGGTTATTACGCGGTCAGCTGCCTATCACACCTAAAATTTAGGGGTTCTCTCCTGACCCTAATAGGCACCTATAGATCCCAATCCTAGACGGGTTCTATGATATTGGGGGCCTATATATACCCCTCCATAAACCCTAAGCATGTACACACTTTCTACAGCTTAAAAACTCTGTCAAATTACTTTGACTATACACGATTCTTACACTCACGCCGGAGTGGTCTCACGAGGCAGTGCCTTGCACTTCCACTAAGGAGTTGTTTCTTGTTCTTAACAGGTTGAAAGTAAGGATCCAATCCACACACATAAGTCCATATATCCTCACAAGCATTCAGATGGCCCAAGACTGATTTTTGTCGCATCAAATTAATATCCTCAATTACATGTGATAATTTTTTTCTCTTCATTCACATTCAATTCAAAGAAACATCTTCAATCAAACTTTGAATTTTATCTTATGAGTTATATGGCATGCGTGACAAAAATAAAAAAGGACAACCAATAGGAATAGTTGTTAAAAACAAAAATACCGACTATGGTGTATTAACATTCTCAACTAGAATGTGAAAAATTGACATTCTTATGAAAAAAATGTCAAAAAAATTGGTTGACACGCCAATTCCACAATTTTTTTAAAGGTGTTAAACCTAAGTGATACTCAATTTTTTTCCACATTCATAAATGCATTTTATGCTACTCTTTATGTGTTTGTTTGTTATTATGATTTAGAGACTTTTTTCTAGATTTTGGACTTTCACTCATTGGTTGTAATGTTTTTCTTCTTTTTCTTCCATTATTATGAAAAATCTCAAAAAAAAAATCAAAACCAAAGCAATTAGTAATTTACTATCCATTGTTCATGTCAAAGTTATCTTTTATAATAGGGGTCGTTAGGTAGCTGGAAAAATAGGTGGATAACACTAATTTATCCAAATTCAATGTTTGGTAGGGGTTTTTTTTTGTGTTGGACAAAGTTATCCCTATACCCGGATTAAATAATACCTCAACCCCCCTGTTACAATTTGATCTCAGATTTGAAGAAACGAGACCACTTTTCTCGTTTCCATATTGCCCTCTCCACTACTAAAGAAACTGAATTTTAATCTCACTTTCACAACTTTTCACCCGTGATCAAACTTGTTACTCTTCAACGGTTTGGGGCATCGTCGTCGGCTGGGCTCTTCCCTACAGTACGGTTTCATGTACATCTGACATAGCAAGGTAAGTGATGTGCCCGGCCCAAATCTGTTTACGATCAAGGCACATGCGAGCACCACGTGCCAGTCACGAGATCGTTATCATATGATGTACAAGTCTAGCGGGCAGAGAAAGCAATGTGCCTGAACAGAGAACATTGGTGTATTCTGTCTACACCTGGTCGAGCACAAGCCTTGCATGTCTGACCATGGGGCCATGCCCGGGGATAACACTTATCACCACAGGAATAATGCCAAGCAGTCGGGCAGGGCCATACCCTCTCGGGCAAGCATCGAGTAGGGAATCTCAGAGACTTGTTCTCCAAGGTAGGTCAAAGGTTTCCTTAGTCGAGCAGGACACTTTCCATATCTCCTCCAACAATTGTACGGCTAGTTGCCTATCATGCCTACAATTTAGGAGTTTCCAACTAAACCTACTAGGTAACTATGGAAGTAAATCCTAGACAGATTCTAAGTAATTGGGGGCCTATAAATACCCTCCAAAAACACTAAATAAGGTGCACACACTTTACAGCCTCAAACCTCTATCAATTTACTTATTGACTCACACGATACTCACTCTCATGCAAGAGTGGTTTCGCGAGGCCACGCCTTGCACTCTAACTAAAGTGTTTTCGTGTTCCTAAATAGGTTGTATAGAGGATCTAATCCATCATCACAAGCCCAGATATCCTACACATCAATTGGACGACCCAAAGCTAATTTTTGGCATCATCAGTTTGGTTCCATTGTCAGGAAAAGAAGCTTTGAAGCTTTTCATCCATTCCCAGATTTTAGCCCCGGGCAGAAGGGTAGGCACAGTCCTACGCGGAAGAAGTCGGCAAAAAATAAGAGCCCATCCTCGAGCTCGCGGGATTGCTCAACCTTTTGTCCGCTCTATATTCTTTTGGATTCACTCCCAGTGGGGAAAACCAAGCGGTCACCTTATCCACGGTGTCTAGAGATGCCCCGTTGATTAACATTTATATTTTAGATTTGCATTTTCTCATACATTACATTTTGTTCTATACTTAGTGGCTAAATGGGTTGCGTACCAGTTAGCGTGGCAACTGTGTATAGAACTTTACCTTTAGAACAGTTAGTTAGACTTCACGGCCTTCGATAGTCTTCACCAGCAGACTTCGACAATGCTCCACCAGCAGACCTTGTGCACTTTATGTACCCAAGTATGGCGCATCCCGAAGATTAAAGGAAATCAAGATGTTCAGCTCAACATATTCAAAAAGATTATTAATTTAGATATTTTAGAATATTTGTTGGAATTATATCTTCCATAGTTGAATTATGGATTTAAAGAAATGCCATCCCAGTTTTTCTTGATATGGTGGACTATTTCCCCTTTAATGATTACTGAACAAGGGACAAAGCGAGATACTGATCGACCTGACACTCTACGAGGAAAGTACATCTGTACCAACTCTTGCAGTGCAGCAACCGTCATCTTCCACCTGCTCCTTCACAGTACATGCTCCTTCACAGTACATGCTCCTTCACAGTACCTACTCCATGTTTCCTTTCTTGATCAGTCCTCGATAAAGAGAATTCAACCTAATAGTTCTTCGCATTTAATGCCTCAAACCTAATCGAGTTGTTACTCTCTTCATCTTCCCCAATGGTCTCAAGGATGCTTTCATATATATACCGATATTAAAGACTGAAAAATGCAATGCTCTGAAACAACTTAACAACTTACAAGTTATTACTCTCAGTGCATTCAAGAGATCTAAAAGATCAACGAAGTCCTCAACAGCAACAAGAAGACTACTCAGTCATTGTTATTTATTTTCTTCTGTACTATTGTTTACATCAACAGCTCTTTAGCACAGTGAATATTCTATTTTCCAGATATTCACTACCTACCCCAAACACAAGTAAAATATTTTGTACACGATCCATTAGTGTTTCTGTAATAGATCTAGTAGAAAACATAGTGCACTTTCAAATCCAAAGTTGACTGCTTTGGTGGTGGACGTAGTACTCTTTATAGTACGAACCATCTCAAAATTCATATGTTCTTACTTATTATTTGCTTACTATTCCGCATCTATTTTTATCAACTTATCTTATCTTTGCTAATTGTCTCCTAGGCTTCATACTTAAAGATCTGATGAAGTCTGAGTAGTTCTTACCAGCAGACTTGGTGAACTATTTCCAAGTGTTCTTTCCGCTGCTGTAACTGTCTCTATAGTTGACAGCATGCATTATGGAACATTGTGTTAAAAAGTTTTTAATTGTTAATAAGCTATTCAACCCCCCCCCCTTTCTAGCCTATTATTGTTCCCTTTGGGACTAACATGCCCAGTGTGTGGCATGTTGGCTCTCATCGGCGTTTACAAACCAATCAGGCTCAGTGACCAAGGAAGTGGCCTAATCCCTCGACCGGCCAAAATTTTTCCTTCTCTGGGTCAACAAGATATCAGAGCTCGCCTCACCTAATTTGGAAGCCTCTTCAGCGGCCTCCCCTTGCTTGGAGACAAAGCGCATCACCTCATAACCGCCCTGTTCTACTGCGGGCTCAACCAGTTGTTAGGGCCATGCCCGCCAGTAGCCATATCATCCAGTGCTACTTCCTTATACCCACTGGAGGAATCTGCTACTTCAACCACTGGAATAGGAGCACGCCCACTAGTGGCCTCACCAGGCACAGACTTAACGTCGTCGACCATCTCCACATAAATAGGAGTCTTCTCGCTACTTAAAGGGCCATTATGCCCGTCGTAGCTAAAGGCCTCCCTCTCACTGCCCATAGATTCACCGTGCAACTTCATTAAGGAAGACATGTCTGCAAAGAGATCGAGGAAATAAAGGCCAGACTCTGCCTGAAACAACAAATAATTCAGAATGGAAAAAAATCCTAAGTCTAGGTACACTAAGGGCCATGTCCGCCTAGTGAGCAGGACGTTTTGGTATTTTCCTCGATCTCTACCTAAGGTCTAATTCTAGCCTAAGAATCCTACCCAAAATGCATGAGAGATGAAGAAGAAAAAGAAATCAAAAACCCAAAAAAAGAAGTACAAAGAAAAAGGGAAAAGTCGAAGTACTTACTGTGGGTGCCCCGGATTGCGGCTCGCGCCCTGTGCTCCCTTGGTTAGGGGAATGCGGCGTGCGGATGCAGACATCACGCTTTCCATTCCACCCTCCCTTGTCTAGGGGAAGACGAAATTTAAAATGCGGAAAGCGTGCTGTCAAAAAGCGCGTTGAATACGCCTCGATCACTTCAGTGAATTTTTTGGTCCGTTATGGGAGCTATGGGTTTTCTGTGTCAGGTTATCCCTTTTTTAGGGGATAACAGGATACAGGAATACATCACCCTTTCATTCACATCGTCCCTTGTGTAGGGGAAGATGGAAAGTGCAAGAAAGGATGTTGCAGGCCCCACTACAGACTTTATGAAAATTGTCTTATGGCCTATTTCGGATCACCATGAGTGCTTTGGGTTTTCTATATCAAGTTATCCATTTTTTATGGGATACCGGGATATAGGAATACATCACCCTTTCGTTCCCATTCTCCCTTTTTTTAGGGGAAAACGGAAAAGTGCAAGAAATGAATGTTGCGATGCCCCACTGCGATCCAAAATGTTTTAATAGAGTCGACATCTTTATTTTGAGGAAGAAATAAAGAAAAACAAAAAAAAATAGAGAATGCAAAAACAGGTTCGGAGGCTAAGTTATGAGTTGGGAAGGTGCTAGGCACCCAACTCGCCCTTTTGGTCTCAAAAGCGGTTTTTGGCTAAACTATGCTTTTTGTTATATTTATCTAATAAATAAATAAAACATTAACTACCTACAAATACATCCATAATTACATTATTTACAGACTTGCAGTTGTTTCCTTTCAATAATTACAAATACATTTAAAAATATTTGGCCATAATAATGGCTCTTTTAAATGCTATTTTCTAAAATAATCCGGGCAGCATAACGGCTTATATTTTTACATTGGGCCGGATGGAAAATAGTTTTTTAATAAATTAACCCTCTTAAATGCTCACCTTTTAGAGCGTGGTGTGTTCGCCCTGTCCTTCTCGAGAGAGGGAGTCTTTTTTCTTGCTTTGCTGCTGCTGCGGTTCGGGTAGAGTAACTGCTTCCGAAGGTTTCTTCTGGGTCCCGTAAAACGGGTGGAGCAACTCCTTGCTTTTCTGCTGCTGCTGGCAGAAATCGAGCAGAACAAGGGCTTGTTTCTGACTGATTTGGCCTTTTTACTCGGGCAGAGCAACTACTCTTTCCGAGGTGTTTGGACCGGGGAAATAGGGTGGATACCTAGCTTGGGGGCTAAGGACCACTTTGACCAGTTGGATTTATTTTTAATTTGGAGGAGTTTTGGCAGGACTTCAAGGCTTTATAGGAGAGGGCGCTCACTATCTCTCGATCGCTCACAAATCTCGCAGCGTAACAACAATGCTGAAAGCTTTTGGGGATTTTTCGGTGTGTTGAAAGTGAACTCCGGGGCCTCTATTTATAGGCAAAGCGAGGGACATCGAGGGAAATACTTTTTCTCTCTTCATGCTTGAATTCCTTGTCTGGTGATGGAAGAATTGCACATTATCTTGACTGTAGCACTCACAGCAAGTTGGGATGCAAGTAGGCGAAAATGGGCCGCCATAAACCCTTTTGGGAGCCGCGCCATGATCCTCATATGGCAGCGCCAACTGTTCATTTTTTAGTTCATTTTTGACGCTTTAGCCCCTGTATTTTACTGTTTTGCGCATCCTGCTTTGCCTTTTGCATTTTTAAACCATGTAACTTGACATTTGTTAAGTTTTAACAGGTCTTGATATCGCATGCCAAAGTTACATACCGAGGTGAGAGGTGGGGTGTCTGAGCCCCTCAAGCGATGGAGTCTACGGGTAACCGAAGCTTGAGTAGACAAACATCATTGATAAGAAATAGACTCTCCAATTTCGCACATTATAACGGGGGAGAGATGCAATAGGTAGCAGTTATAATGCAACAGTTCATAATGCTAACCAAAACTCACATATCCTAGACATGTTTAGTCGGTTATAGCAGGTTATCGTAGTTTTTTAAGCAGATATGTAAATTAAATGCTCTAATGGTCGGACCTACTAAAGTAGGCTGCCTATGTATCCCTTAATAAAGGAAATCAGACCAGATGTAGTTCGGGCTAAGCCAGAACAAGCATGCTGCGATGGTTGCGCCTACCGAAATAAGTTGCCTATGTATCCTTATCCAAAGAATCAAACCGAACGTAGTTCGCACTCATGCAAACAAACAACAGCCACCGGATGGGATAGATGGTGCGTTTCGCCCAGCATAGGCAAAATTGGCGGGACCCTTTCAAAATGCGCTTTCCCTTTCAAGCAGCGTTTTCCCGGCATAGGGAAGCGATCTTTAGAACAAGCTTTCCCCGGCATAGAAAGCGATCTTTGCTTTCAAAGCGAGCTTTCCCGGCATAGGAAAGCGATGTTGCTTTGAAAGCAGGCTTTCCACAACATAGGGAAAGCGTGCTTTTTTTTAAAATGGGCTTTCCCGGCATAGGCGATCTTTTTTTAAAGCAGCGCTTTCCCGGCATAGGAAAGCGATGCAATCTTTAAAATGTGTTTTCCCGGCATAAGGAAAGCGATACAAATTTTTTAAAATGGGCTTTCCTCATAGGGAAAGCAGATAGGAAAGCGATGCAAAATGCACTTTTTATTTTTAAAAAAATGGGCTTTCCCCAGCATAGGGAAAGCGATGCTGCTTTTGAAAACACGTTTTCCCCAACATACGGAAAGTGATGCTACTTTTTTCCAAAATGCGCTTTCCCCAGCATAGGGAAAGTGATACCACTTTTCAAAATGCGCTTTCCCCAGCATAGGGAAAGCGATGCTGCTTTTAAAAACGGGCTTTCCCCAGCATAGGGAAAGCGATGCGGCTTTTTAAAACACGTTTTCCCCAGAATAGGGAAGCGTCTTTTAAAAGCGGGCTTTCCCGGCATAGGGAAAGCGATGTTTTTTAAAATGGGCTTTTCCCAGCAAAGGAAAAGCGATGCTGCTTTTCAAAATGCGCTTAACCTAAAATAGGAAAAGCGATGCGATTTTTAAAATGTGCTTATCCCAGTATAGGAAAAGCGATGCAGATTTTTAAAATGTGCTTATCCCAGGATAGGAGAAGCGATGCAGATTTTTAAAATGTGCTTATCCCGGCATAGGAGAAGCGATGTAGATTTTTTTTAAAATGTGCTTATCCCAGTATAGGAGAAGCTATGCAGATTTTTAAAATGTTCTTATCCCAGCAAAGGAGAAGCGATACAGATTTTTAAAATGTGTCTATCCCAGCAAAAGAGAAGCGATGTAGATTTTTAAAATATGCCTATCCCAGCAAAGGAAAAGCGATGCAGATTTTTAAAATGTGCCTATTCCAGCAAAGGAGAAGCGATGCAGATTTTTTAAAATGTGCCTATCCCATCAAAGGAGAAGCGATGCAGATTTTTTAAAATGTGCCTATCCCAGCAAAGGAGAAGCGATTTTGAAGCGTTGTGGCAGAATGTTGTCGATGATCGGCTTGTGTAGCTTTTGATGATACTGCTGAGGATCTTTGGAGGTGTCCTTGGCGAGATCTGGTAGAACATTTTTTTTCGAGGGCCGAAGCAGCAGAAAATCTGATAAGATGCAGTAAAAGGATGTAAAAAAAGATGGAAGCATGCGAATGAAACTTTCTTTTTTTCTTAAAAAAAAGGACTTTTGAATATGCTTGTGTATCATCTGTTTCTTAAACATATTAAGACAAGATAAGGCAAGGTGATGGAAATGTAATATAAGAGCTTGAGATGTGGCTTCTAGTTTTTTTGACTAGTGCATCAATCAAGAAAGGAATTCAATCAGGACTAGTGAGTCCTACTAATAGATGCCTCGGAGGGGCCACTTTTTTTTTGTTTTGCTTCTTCTTTTTTTCTTTTTTTCTTTTTTTTTTTTGTTTGTTTTTTTGTTTGTTTTTGTTTTTTTTTGTTTTTTTGCTCTAACTTTTGCCTAGGCCGCCCTTTCAGGTTTTCAACCTAGCGAGCATTTACCTCATAGGGAGCCAGTCTTTCAATGCATGTGATGATAAGTCGCTTATTCTTGAGGGTTCATGCCTTTGTAGCCTCGTCGTTTCTTCAGGTGAGATAGAAAGGACAGTTGTTTCTGGAGATGATGAACATTTATGTATCCAATGAGTTAGGTGGAAGAAGCCCCAGGATGAATTTGATCAACCAAGTTTTGTATGATTGGACGGGCAAGTTTCTGAAGTGATTGAATGGAGGCAGCTGTAGACACCCCAATTTCGTACCCCTGATATGTGACTCTGGCATGAAATATCAAAACCTGTGAAAACTTAACAAATGTCAAGTTACAGGAGTTAAAAAAATGCAAAAGGCAAAGCAGGATGCGCAAAACAGTAAAATGCAAGGGCTAAAGCGTCAAAAATGAAAGCTAAATAGTGCTCTGGCACGGCCAAAAGGGGCCTCTGGTGCGGCACCAAGGGAAGGATATGGCGGCGCCCAAGCTGCTACAGTACACCCTGGACTTAACGCATTATGCAATTTTTGAAGCACGGTGTACAAAGAATTTGAACACACAGAGAGAAAAAAGAATTCCCGATGAGTCCTCTCCTTCAGCTATAAATAGAGGGCTTGGGGCTCACTTTCAAACCCCGGAAAGAAACCAAGAGAAAACGCCGATAAAATTTCTCTGCGTCGTCCTAACGCTGAGAAAATAAAGAGTGAAGTGAGATAGGAAGTGATCCTTCCATAAAGCCTCGAAACCCTGCCAAAACTCCGCCAAACCAAAAACCAACCGGTCAAAGTGATCCCTAGCCCTTTAGTTAGGTATCCACCCTATTTCCCCGACCCAAAAACCTCAAAATAAGTCGTTACTCTGCCCGAGTAAATAGGCCAAAACCACTAAAAATAAGCCCTCACTCTGCCCAAATAAGCAAGCCAAAACCACCTAAAATAAGCCGTTACTCTGCCCAAACCACAGCAGTAATAGCATAAAAAATCTCCCTATCTCGACAAGGACAGAGCGAGCACTCCCCGCTCTAAAAGGTAATAGCCTTTAAGGGCGTTATTTTTATAAAAGTTATTTTCAAATCCGGCCCAATGTAGAAAATATAAGTCGTTGTGCTGCGCGGATTTAGTTAAGAAATATTATGTAAAAGAGCCGTTAAAATGGCAAAATATTTTTACATATATCTGTAATTATTGTAAAGAGACGGCTGCAAGTCTGTAAATAATGTAGCCGCGGATGTATTTGCTTTTATTTCCTGTCTTTTAATGTTTTGTTTATTTGCTAAATAAATATAACAAAAAACATACTTTAGCCAAAAACCGCTTTTGAGACCGAAAGGGCGAGTTGGGTGCCTAGCACCTTCCCAACTCATAACTTAGCCTCCGAACCCGTTTTATAATCTTTGGTTTTTCTTTCTTTTTTTTTTTTTGGTTTTTCTTTATTTTTGCCTTAAAATAAAGATGGCGACTCTATAAAACATTTTGGATCCAGTGGGGCGTCGCAACACTCCTTTCTTGCACTTTTTCGTTTTCCCCTAAAAAAGGGAGAATGGGAATGAAAGGGTGATGCATTCCTATATCCTGGTATCCCCTAAACAAGGGATAACTTGATGTAGGAAACCCAAAGCACTCATAGTAATCTGAAATAGGTCATAAGGCTATTTTCATAAAATCCATAGTGGGGCCAACATCCTTTCTTGCAGCTTTCCGTTTTCCCCTAAAAAAGGGAGAATGAGAATGAAAGGGCGATGCATTCCTATATCCTGGTATCCCCTAAACAAGGGATAACTTGACATAGAAAACCCAAAGCTCTCATATTGGACCAAAATTCACTAAAGTCAACCGAGACGTATTCCAACGCGCTATTTTAGACAGCACTCCTCTCGCACTTTTAATTTCGTTTTCCCCTAAACAAGGGAGAATGGAATGAGAGTAGTGGTGTCCCGCATCCACACGTACACGCACCCCTATCCAAGGGCGCGCGGGGCGCGAGCGCATCCCGGGCGATCCACAGCAGCCCCAGAAAGACTTGATGAGTGTGCTAAAAGAAAAAGGATGACTCTCATGGACAGAAGAAGAGTCATGATCCAGAGTTTATCGCCGAGTATCATAAGATTTATGGACCCTACTTAACATTTATCTTTTGATAATTTTACGTGTTTTTTAGCAAGAAGTTATGTCCTGGACCCAGATCACGTTATAACCGATTGAAACAAAGCTATAGGTGGTAACTAGGTTGGGGTATAGTGTTTAAGTATTTGGGATGGATTGGCTTTAGGGTTGAGGATTTGATTGACCTCTGGTTCAAAGGCATTTTGGGCTATGGATTTGGTTATTTCCGGAAAGGCGATCGCAAAGCGATCATTGACTGGCATTTTAAGTTGTGGGTTTGGATGAGAATTTGGTTTCTGGACTGGTTGGGAGATCGGCTTTTGGATTTGTTGTGGGTCATGGGGTTGTCCAAGGGTGATTGGTCTCTTTCCCTCTTTTTTTTGTGAGAGAGATTTTGAGGAAGTTGCTCGAGAGAGGCTTCCTTTCTTTTCTTCTTTTTTTTTCTTTTTTTTTTTTGCGAGGGAGAGATTTTGAGAAAATCGCTCATGAGAGGTTTCTTTTTTTCCTTCTTTTTTTTTCTTTTTGCATAGGCCTCCTCTTTTTTCTTTTTGAATTTCCAATTTTACTTTTTCTTTTTTTCTCTCTCTTTCTTTTTGTTGATCTTTCGGAGCAATTTGAGAGGGTACTTGAAGAGATATCTGTCTTCTCTCTCTTAGGATAAGAAGGTGGTCACTCTTGACGGATGTACATATAAGGGTGAAGCAGCCCCAGTTATGAGAAGTTGGATCTTAGAGATGGTTGGGCTTTGGTGTATGGTGGTAGCCCCTAGTGTGCCATTTAATAGCTCGGTTGCAATGGGTCGAAGATGACCTTTCATCAAGACAAAAGGTTGCTTTATCGAACTTACATTTTTAATGGTTTGTGGGTCCATATTCTTGAAATGACTCATCACCAACTCGTGCAGTTTTTCCATGTTTTTACATGAGTTGATTCATCATTTTTTTTATTTTTTATAACAGATATTTCGGTGATAGATGGTGCCCAAAGATCAAGAATAAGACTCAACAAGCTAATATAAGAGACACAAGAATTTTAAGAGACTCGAATATAGATAAAATATCTTTGCAAAGCTCGATTTGAGGACTTGGTTGGACTTTTGAAATAACGGAGATTCAATGGATTCATTAGCATACTCTTGCAAGGATGGGCTGTAGGCATCAATATGAGCAAAAGAGATGTAACACCCCGGATTCTTGCATGTGTATTGTGTGCTTGCCTTCATGTCTTCTTGTTAATCGTGAGCATGTTTACTTAGTCTATATTTATGATTTAGAATCATACTTAAATCATTCTTGAAGCTCTTAACATGTTTAGAATCATGTAAGCTTACTTGTTGAATCGCCGATTCGATTGCTTCGTTTGAGCCTTAGGGTTTCTCGGGATTTCCTTCGTTGCTTGTATTCTTTGTGTTTTCAACTTGAGAGAAGTTCATTTGAGTTATAGACCAAGTGTACTAGTAATTATCATTCTTGCACAATCATTGTTCATAGACTTGTTACCTTTGGTTGAGATGACCAATTTATTCCTTCACAGACCAGTCATATTTTGGGCAAACTTCGGGAAAAATTCTGGTACTAATCCACTGAATATAATTTTCTAAAAATTTAGTATGTTTTACCTTCATATGTTAGGATACTCTCTGTAAAATTTGGTAATTTTCCAAGGTGTCTAAGTACCTCAATTAGGTCTTGACTTACGGCTGTGCCAGAATTCAGTTTTCAGAAAAACAACTTCTGTACTTGATTTTTGTTGTAACCATATCTTGATAAATATAAGTCCAAATGGAGTAATTTAAAATTCTAAAATATAATTTGATGAGTCTAGTTTCAGAAAAATCAAAACTCACCTCATTTGGAGTTGTGAGCAATTTATGGTCGATTTTACAAGATTGACTGTCCAGTAACTTATCAAAAAAAAAAATGGTTGAACTTAGCTGCAGCATTCCAGGCGCCCACCTGGACTTTTGTGAGGCGCCCGCCTCAACTTCTGGGAGAATTTCAATGTTCAGCTCCAGCCTCAGCTTCCCAGGCGCCCGCCTGGCTTCTTGTGAGGCGCCCGCCTCATCTTCTGAGAGCTGTTACGGGATTTTTTTCCCTGTTTTGCTGTGTACGAACTTTGGCACTTAAAACTCTTTCCAAACCTCTTCTAAAACCTTCCTAACACCCTTGCTTATGTCCTAACATTACTTAACATGTGTTAAAAGTGGATTAATCAACCATTAGTGATCTTTAATCAAACAAAATCAGATATTTTAGTACCACATTAGAGTGACACTTGTCCCACTCAGATTTTTGGACCTTTAAACACCACAAGCTGGTGTTTGACCTTCATTCTTCTCCTTCACTCTTCAAGAACAAAAATTCTTCTTCTCCCAAGTTCTCCCATGGCCTCTTGAAGGTTTCTCTTGGTCCTCCATCATCCTCTCATCTTTTGCTCAAGCCCCCTTCATTAAAAGTGTAGAGCTTGAAGAGTTGAGCAGTTTCAACCAATTTGTTTGTGCTCTTCCTATCTTCTTCCTTGGTGAAAGGTAAGCTATTGATTCCCCTTAGGAATTATGTTAGTCTTGCCATGTCCCCTTCTTCTCATGTTTCCCATGCTCCTACCATGTCCATACCATGCTTGATGATGAGATGAGTTTGTAAGGATTTTGAATGATATATTCATCTTTTTGTTTTTGGTCCTATGCCTAGAAGTAAATATGTTCTATGCCTCCTTAGGAACAACTATTGTTCTTGGACCAATGACTTTTGATAACTCTATGAGATTATGAATTCTAGGGTTCCACATGCTAGGAATTGTTCATCTTATTGATTGGGTCCTATGCTTAGAATCAAATGTGTTCTATGCCTTCTAGGATTAACTAATGTTCTTGGACTATTGGCTTTTGATAACTTTTTGAAATAATGATTCTAAAGTTCCCTTGAATTATGAAATGTTGAACTTGATAATTCTTGGCTATGGTTGTTAAGTGGATTAACGCCTAGTTACTCGACACGAGAACTTAGAAAGGGTTTTTGATGCATTTAGCATCTTAACTCTCTTGGATGAATTGTTAGAAACGACTCAACTGAGTCAAACTTAGTGAGCCATTGAACAATACGCTCAATGATCAATCTACGACGCTCTAAACACGTTTCTCTAAGAATGATAATTCTAGACTATTGAATTGGATTGATTACCTTGCTTGATCCTTGATGTCATGTAATAGAATACCTATTTGACATGTTGAGTTCGCTCTTGTCGAACTCATTCTGCTTGATTATTGATGAGAACATTTATTTGTCATGAACGAGATCGCTCTTGTCGACCTCGCTCCCTACTTGAGAATTTGTTATAGACACTACTTGACATTTGCATGAGTCCACGGCATCCCGTCCCCTTGTTCACACACGCCTCCATCGTGGCCACAGCTGGGAAGTAGCTCCCTGTCGTAATCAATACGAGCATCATTGGTGTCTATCCCTGCATCTCCTCTCGGAAGATCGATGTACTTACACACATCCGATAATGCACACCCGTATAACGCTTGTATGCAGAACTACGTAGCGGCCCGGCTCTCCATATATCCTTATCCTATGTGATTTAATTTCAAGCACCTATGTGAAACAATGTGCATCTTGGATATATGATCTCTATGCTTATGCTGACTATACCTTGCCTTCATGTTGCATATTGCCATGACATGCATGATTGATAGCTTACAAGTCTTTATGACTTACCCATTTCTTTATCGCTTTAGATCCTAGCAAGACAGTCCTTCAAGGCTGAGGCTTGCGTGTTGTTCGTGCTTTATTTCCCCTTCATGCGCCCGTTGCTTGAAGAGGTGGTTTAGATGTCCTCTTCCTTTCTTTTGTTATTTTGCAAGGACGATGGGTTTAAGCAAGTCAATTAGACTATGCTTGGGAATTTGTATAGAACTTGATCTTGTTACTTTATTAGCTACTTGTAGTTTAACTCTTGTAGTACTTGTAACCTCTTTATGCCGGCAAGATTGTGTGTTTCGAGCTTTGGTTATCCTGCTTAATAGTTCACTACGTGATAAGTCTTCCTTCGAAATATTATTAGCTCTTATCTAATTCCCCGTCCATAAACCGTTAGCTTGGGTTCCTGTGATGTAGTGTCGCCGATGACTTGGTTTAATTGTTTAATCATGCTTATCGTGTTTTTAAAAGTTTTAAAAATACCTACCTTTAGTGGCCGAGGCGTGCCACGCCTCTAATGTCAAGGCCACGCAGTTTTCGAAATGAGTCCTTGCATGTTATTTGTCCACTTGTTTTCCCCTATTTAAGTGTCCCGACTCTGCTCCACCTCCTGCCCGGGCCTTGGGTCGCCACAAAGCTTGGTATCGAGCTTGTTTATAGAAAGCTAGCTATCTGGCCAGATAGGTTCCACGGCCTAGGTGGGTTAGTTTCTTGTGTGATGTTCTAACGACGAGTGAATTCTTATAGGTGCTCGATGGTGAATCCTAGAGCAGATCGCGGTCGAAAGCAAGTGC
>CM028379.1:2290115-2388411 GCA_013146195.2 Codonopsis lanceolata
AATCTCGAATCTTCAGCTGGCCCTATCCATGGAAGCATAAAGTTCAGCCAAACCGGCCTGTTCCCAATCATATGAAGGGATCCGATCAAAATCTGCAAGACAAGCTAAGACGGAGGCTCTCAGGGTGACAGAGGAGTTGGCAAAGAGCGATGTGCCAAGAAAGAAAAAAAGAAACGCTCGTGCCACTCGGGTAATAGCCGCTTCATCATCAGCTGGTACCAGCCCAGCATTATTAAGAAGCCATTGCCGAACGCTGCTGATATATATCTCATCCGATGATTTAAAACGAGGCTCGAAGCCCAGGAGGTCCACAATCTCCTCCCTACGATGTCGGAGAGTAAAATCAAGAGCCAGGGTCTCCCCTATGCTGGTAGGGATTCCCGTAATCGCAGCAAAATCGCAAGGGGTCATGGTCACCTCCCCCCCAGCTAAAATGAAAAGTGTGAGTGGTATCCCACCATAAGTCCCGAAGCACATCAAAGACGGGAAGAAAGTTGGTAAAGTGGGTAAAAGAATGCAGGAAGGTGCTAAAACCCGAACCATCTACCAACGACTGTGCAGCTTCGGGTAACATATCGAAAATCTCAGCCACATCAATATATGATACCCGCACTCTTTCGAATTCCCTGCGAACCTGAAAAGAAAAAAAAAAAGAGGTAAATTCTCTACCCTTACTTCCTTCTCTGTATAGTCTTTTAAATAAATAATGAACATATTGCATGTTTTATACTTCATAATTTTTAACAAAAATTCTTAGAAAAAAAAATCTTGTTCATAACAAAGAGAAAATAAATAATTCTTTAAACGGTTACATACTATTTTCATACATGCACATAAATTTGCATAAAAACATCATTTGTTTACATAAAAAAAAAACAAACAAACAAACGTAGGAATCTACATGATGTACGTACATACTGTATTCTTTCATAAGAAAATAAAAAAAGAAAAACAACAATTTTTATATGTAATTTATTTTGCATATAAATAATTTATCTTGCATCATAGATATCATGAAATGCATATTAGAACTGCATTTGCCATGTGTATAATAAAATGTGAAAACATTCATGCATCATCTTATAAGTGTTCTACATTGCATCTGCATCAAGTAGAATAATTCATGCATTCATTATGTACATTTCATTTCTCTAATAAGCTGCCATAGGGGTACGCTAAAAAGGAAATAAAGTACCACTGATTATCAAAATAAATATCTTTGTGGCATTTACTATACCCCTGCAGCAGTTGCATGCTTGAAAATAAATATAAGGGCATGAAAAATATCTGTTTTGTCCTGTTTTAATCCGAAAATATGCCCGAAAAGCGTTTCGGAAAAATTAAATTTATACTCCGAATATTCCGTTTCACGATTCTATTGCATGCAAAAATATGACTTAATGTAAAACATGCATCATATAGCCCCATTTGCATTCAGAATATAAATCATGCATAGTAAGGTCAAATAGTGACCACTAGTTCAAATCATGCATCGCAAAAATAAATCATAGAAATTTCATACATTATCACTTAATTACATCATTTAGGCATAAATAGGACATGCATATGCATTACTAATAAAGTCAGGAGTGCTCCAAAGGTCCCAAACAGTGCAGAAATTTAGCAGATCTGAAACATAGCCAAGAAAATTTCGAAAAAAAAAAGAAAAATCTTACAGTGGCCAGAGGGAGGTTAGACACATGAGTATTCCGATCCCGCAGAAGGTTTCCCCAGTCATCCTTAGAGTACGGATGCTTGAGTCTATTCCGAACCAAGCTAGGAGGTTCTCTCCTCCTCTCGCCAGATTCCGGGCGCATCGGTGCCTTCCCCTTCCTGGATCGCGAAGAAGATGCCATCTGCTAAGTAAAACACTGAAATTGGCGGAAGAAAATCGAGAAAAGGAGCAAAAATAGAGAAAATAAAAACAGAAGGCGGCAAAGAAGAACAATGGCGACGGCCAAGGAAAAGAAAGAAGAAAAAGAAGAAGCAAGAGCTTCTCCCCCTTCCTTTCCGTCATTATAAGGAGAAAATTTTCCCTTTTTCCCCTCCAAAGTTTGAAGCTGCGACACTTTAGTCCTCAGATTTCAAAGTTCTCACAATGGTCCCTGAGCCTAACGGAAAGTTAACAAAGTTAATCTTGTTAACCAAAATTGGCAACCATTCACCAAAGGACAAAGAAAATAATATCCCCAGCAGATCAATAAAAAAAAAGGAGAAAAAAAGAAGAAAAAAGAAAAGGAAAAGAAAAAGAAAAAAAAAAGGAATAAGACCAAAGTCCCCAGCATGGTCGAACTACGTTTGGTCTGATTTCCTTTGTTAAGGAATACGTAGGCAGCCTACATCATTAGGTCCGACCATCACAACAATAAAAAAATAATAATAAATGCCCCAGCAAGAGTGGCAAAAATGCCAAGATCAGCCGAATCCGCGGTAGCCACCCAGGCGCAAAAAGGTAAGTCAGGTACAGTATTCTTACCCTGACTCTAGAATAATTCCTTTTTAAGAAAGTTTTTTTTAAAAAAAGAAGTTTGCTTTGTTCTCAAAAAAGAAAACTCTCTTTTTCAAATTGAGTTTTGATTTCAAAAACACAAAAAAGAGGAATATTTCAAAAACACAAAAAAAAGAGGAATATTTCAAAAACACAAAAAAAGAGGAATATTTAAAAAAAAAGAGGAATATTTCAAAAACACAAAAAAAAGAGGAATATTTGAAAAAAAAAACAGAGAGAGCGAGAGAAAGAAAAAGGAAGGAAAAAGAATGTTTTCCACTTCACAAATTTCGAAAATACTTGAGGAGTGATCAATTTGCCGTGTTCGGCGACAGATCTTTAACGGTCGAGTGCAGTTTTCTGGATATCTGAAAGTTTTCAGGTTATGTTTGGAAACAAGGCAGCGACCAGCCAGACATAACTTAGAAAATTCTTCTTAACACGTTTCAACGACAAGGTATTGACCGTTGAAATGTGGTGGCGTAAAAACATTCAAATCTTCATACCGTATTTGACAACGGTTTCGACCGAAGAATACGACTTTTTCGAAAACACAAAAATCTTTTTCCGTTGTGTTCTCGATCGGCTTGACCCAAGAACATGACATCCTCACTTGGTTGTAGTTTAGGTTTTGTCCTCGAACTACGCTTGGTCCGATTTTTTAAAAGGGAATACGTAGGCGCCACATTAGTAGGTCCGACCATCGAGCACATTAAATTCATATCTGCTTAAAATTGCGATAAATTTTTTATAACCGACTAAAATAGTCTAGGTTATAGAGTTTGGATAGCATGTTAACTGTGCATTATAACTGCTACCAATTGCATTCTCCCGTTCTTAAATGAACGAAATTGGAGAGTCTCTTGTTTATCAACGATGTTCGCCTACTCAAGAAGCCTTAAGGTTACCCGTAGACTCCATTGTTGGGGCTCAGACACCCCAATTTCGCACTCGGTATGTGACCGACATAAAATATCAAGAATCGTTAAAACTTAACAAATGTCAAGTTACAGAGTCAAAATGCGAAAGGAAAAGCAGATGCGCGAAACTGAACCGCAGGGGGAAAGTGCAAAAATCGAACTTGAAGGCGCATGGTGCCGCACAAGGACCTCGGTGCCGCACTGGGTCTCCTTGGCCGCACTATGCGCATTACAGTGGCGCTCTCACAATGAAATTGTACAACTCCTGAAGCACGCAGTACAAGCTATTGATGCACGAAGAAGAAACCAAGAAATGCCCAGCGTATCCCTCTCCTCCAGTATAGATAGGAGGCCCCGGCTCCCCATTTTCGCTGGTCATGATAAAAATCGCAGTGAAGCTCTGCTTCTGCGATCTACCGATAGGATTAGTACGAGAGGTGCGAGATAGGTGAGTGGAAGCCCCTAAAATCTCCAAACCCCGTCCAAACTCTGCCAAATCAAAAACCCATAGGTTATAAGTGATCCCTAGCCTAGTTGTTAGGTGTCCACCTCACTTTCCCAAATTCAAAAATCCCAGTAGTAGCCGTTACTCCGCCCGAGTAACGAGTGAAAAGTCAAAATTAAGTCTAGGTTCCGCCCAACCAAAAGGCCAAAACCTACCAAAATAAGTTGTCACTCTGCCCGAGTTGATAAGCACAAACCCTCAGAAATAAAGCAGTCATTCTGCCCAACTCAAAACAACAACCACACAAACAACAAAAAGACTCCTCTCCCCTCGGCGACGTAGCGAAGCACACCGCCGCTCTAAAAGGTAATACCTTTAAGGGCGCATTTTATTTATTTATTTATTTATTTTTCTGTCTTTTATTTATTTTTAAAAGTTGTTATTTAAATCCGGCGCAATGTAGCCCATATAAGCCGTTGTGCTGCCCGGATTAGAATAGGAAATACTATGTAAAAGAGCCATTATAATGGCCAAATATTCTTAAATATGTCTGTAATTATTGGAAGGAGACGGCTGCGAGTCCGTAAATAATGTGGCCACGAATGTATTTGTTTAAATTTCCCTGTCATTTTAATACCTTATTTATTTGCTAAATAAATGTGACAATAAGCATACTTCAGCCAAAAACCATTTTCGAGACCGAAAGGGCGAGTTGGGTGCCTAGCACCTTCCCAACTCGTAACTTAGCCTCCGAACCCGTTTTTCTCTCGGTTTATTTTTCTTTTCTTTGGTTTTACTTTATTTGCCTTAAAATAAAGATGGCGACTCTAAAACTTTCGGATTCAGTGGGGCCTCGCAACATTCTCTCTTTGCACTTTCCCATATCCTGGTATCCCCTAAACAAGGGATAACTTGATGCGGGAAACCCAAAGCTCCCATAGTAATCTGAATGGGCCATAAGGCTATTTTTAATAAATCCATAGTGGGGGCGTCGCAATATCTTTTTTTGCACTTTTCCGTTTTCCCCTAAAAAAGGGAAAATGGGAATGAAAGGGTAATGCATTCCCATATCCTGGTATCCCCTAAACAAGGGATAACTTGATGCGGGAAACCATCAGTTCCCATATTGGATACAAAATCCACTCAAGGCAACCGAGGCACATTCCAACGTGCTAATATAGACAGCACTCTTCTCGCACTTTTGATTTCGTCTTCCCCTAAACAAGGGAGGGTGGAACGAGAGCAGTGGTGTCCCGCATCCGCACGTACGCGCACCCCTATCCAAGGGCGTGCGGGGCGCGGGGGCACACCCCGGGAACCTCACAGTACTATAAAGAGTACTACGTCCACCACCAAAGCAGTCAACTTTGGATTTGAAAGTACACTATGTTTTCTACTAGATCTATTACAGAAACACTAATGGATCGTGTACAAAATATTTGACTTGTGTTTGGGGTAGGTAGTGAATATCTGGAAAATAGAATATTCACTGTGCTAAAGAGTTGTTGATGTAAACAACAGCGCAGAAGAAAATAAATAACAATGACCGAGTAGTCTTCTTGTTGTTGTTGAGGACTTCATTGATCTTTTAGATCTCTTGAATGCACTGAGAGTAATAACTTGTAAGTTGTTAAGTTGTTTCAGAGCATTGCATTTTTCAGTCTTCAATATCGGTATATATATGAGAGCATCCTTGAGACCATTGGGGAAGATGAAGAGAGTAACAACTCGATTAGGTTTGAGGCATTAAATGCGAAGAACTATTAGGTTGAATTCTCTTTATCGAGGACTGATCAAGAAAGGAAACATGGAGCAGGTACTGTGAAGGAGTGGGTGGAAGATGACAGAAGTTACAGACCTGCAAGAGTTGGTACATGATGTACTTTCCTCAGAGAGTGTTGTGTCAGACTGTGTATCTGCTTTGTCCCTTGTTCAGTAATCATCAAAAAGGAAATAGTCCACCATATTCAGAAAAGCTGGGATGGCGTTTCTTTAAATCCAGAATTCAACTATGGAAGATATAATTCAAACAAATATTCTAAAATATCTAAATTAATAATCTTTTTGAATATGTTGAGCTGAACATCTTGATTTCCCTTTAATCTTCAGATGCGTCATGCAGTTGTACATAGGCAGACAAGGTCTACTAGTGGAGCATTGCTGAAGTCTGCTGGTGAAGACTATCGAAGGCTGTGAAGTCTAACTAACTGTTCTAAAGGTAAAGTTCTATACACAGTTGCCACGCTAACTGGTACGCAACCCATTTAGCCACTAAGTATAGAACAAAATGTAATGTATGAGAAAATGCAAATCTAAAATATAAATGTTAATCAACGGGGCATCTCTAGACAACGTGGATAAGGTGACCGCTTGGTTTTCCCCACTGGGAGTGAATCCAAAAGAATATAGAGTGGACAAAAGGTTGAGCTATCCCGCGAGCTCGAGGATGGGCTCTTATTTTTTGCCGACTTCTTTCGCGTAGGATTGTGCCTACCCTTAGAACCATTTTTTGTTGATTTTTTACTCGAGACCAAGGCCATGCCTTATGATTTGATGCTGGACACTGTCCGGGCAATCATGGCCTACACTGTGGCATGTGACTATGCTTTGAGCCGGACATGTACCTTTTCCGCCACTCAGGTCAAACTCAAGTTTATTGAGGATCCTGAGCAATGTCTCAGGTAAGGTTAAAGCTTGGGACAAAAGAGTTGAGGTTAGCCGGGCAATCATGGCCTACACTGTGGCCTGCCAGCTACTATGCTTTGAGTCGGACATGTACCTTTTCCACCACTCAGGTCAAACTCAAGTTTATTGAGGATCCTGAGCGATGTCCACGGCGAGTAGCAAGGTAAAGGTTCCCAAAGTCTCCAAGCGGGTCTTTAGCTCCGGGGAGTGTGTAGGACTGCAGGCACTAAATACCGCTTTCAGTGTCTGCGAGGAGAGAGAGAATAAGGTTGGCCAAGAGTACCTACTTGATTGGAAAGAGCTGGTATGTAATCCAAGAAACTTGTGCCTAACCAGAGTTCTTCGCGCAAATCTGCCTGGGGCTAAAATCTGGGAATGGATGAAAAGCTTCAAAGCTTCTTTTCCTGATAATGGAACCAAACTGACGATGCCAAAAATTAGCTTTGGGTCAATTGATGTGTAGGATATCTGGGCTTGTGATGATGGATTAGATCCTCTATACAACCTATTTAGGAACACGAAAACACTTTAGTTGGAATGCAAGGCGTGGCCTCGCGAAACCACTCTTGCATGAGAGTAAGTATCGTGTGAGTCAATAAGTAAATTGATAGAGGTTTGAGGCTGTAAAGTGTGTGCACCTTATTTAGGGTTTTTGGAGGGTATTTATAGGCCCCCAATTACTTAGAATATGTTGATTCTTATTATGTTAGATTTATATCTGTTCATACATTACCCTAGTTTTATACTTCAGTGGCTAATCGGACTGCGTATCGATTAGCGTGGCAACTGTGTATAGAACTTTGCCAAAGTATAGTTTTTATAGGACTTCACACGTTCAGCGGAAGACCTCTTCAAAGCGTCACCGGAAGACCTGCTTCAACATACAAATCGGCAGACCTTGTATACACCTGGTCAATCATGACGTGTCCTGTCCAACAATGATTAATGGATCAATTTAAGTTTATCATCATCTCTGTTTAAATTTAAATTGAGACATTCCCTGACATCTCAAACCCGCCGAAAGCAGCTTTCCGAAAAGCAGGAAGACTTTTCACGAACAGCGAGGAAAGCGTGATCGTCACCTATGCGCAACAACTCTCACAGATCTGACATCCAGATTGCCCATCTTCCAGAAGATCTCAGTACTCATTCCCTGCTCGATATCTGTGAAGACGAAATTCCTGACTGACAGCCCCATGCATTTAATGCATTTAACCTAATAGAGCTGTTAAAGTCTTCGTCTTCTCCAACGGATCTTTTGAGTGCACCTGCTATAAATGCTGCCAAAAAAGACTGAAGAAAGAACCGATCGAACACTTGAAGAATTGCTCTGAAATCAATAACTCTAAGTCTTACAACTCAGTGCATTCAAGAGATCCTCAACAGATCCAGAAGTCCTCGTCAACAACAAGAAGCCGTGCATCAACATTTATTGTTTTACTTCTTGTTGTTATTCATTCAATAGCTATACTTCTGCACGAATTAAATATCCTGTTTTCACAGATATTTAATTCCTTAACCCCCAAACACAAGTCAATATTTTGTACACGATCCATTGGGAATATTCTTTGTAATAGATCTAGTGGAAAACATAGTGCACTATTTAAATCCAAGGTTGACTGCCTTGGTGGTGGACGTAGCACTCTTTATAGTGTGAACCATCCCAAAATACTTGTGTTAATCTCTTTACTGTTTGTCTACCCTCTTATCTGCTTATTACTTCATTTATCATTACCCTTTACAGCAAATTTAAGTAAACTGTGAAGGTCTTCCGGTAGTCCTTATCGGCAGACCTGATTCAACCTTATTGAAAGACTTCCGCTACTTCAATCTTTTCAATAGATTGAAAGTACCTTTCAAAGAACTTACTTAAAATTTTTAAGTGTATAATAAGCTATTCAACCCCCCCTTCTAGCTTATTATTGTTCCCGTTGGGACCCACAAAATCCGTCTAGGATTTACTTCCATAGTTACCTAGTAGGTTTAGGAGGAAACTCCTAAATTGTAGGCATGATAGGCAACTAGCCGCACAATTGTGGGAGGAGATATGGAAAGTGTCCTGCTCGACTAAGGAAACCTTTGACCTGCCTTAGAGAACAAGTCTCTGAGATTCCCTACTCGATGCTTGCCCGAGAGGGTATGGCCCTGCCCGACTGCTTGGCGTTATTCCTGTGGTGATAAGTGTTATCCCCGGGCATGGCCCCATGGTCGGACATGCAAGGCTTGTGCTCGACCAGGTGTAGACAAAATACACCAATGATCTCTGTTCAGGCACATTGCTTTCTCTGCCCGCTAGACTTGTGGATCGTATGATAACGACCTCGTGACTGGCACGTGGTGCTCACATGTGCCTTGATCGTAACCAGATTTGGGCCGGGCACATCACTTATCTTGCTATGTTGGATGTACATGAAACCATACTGTAGGGAAGAGCCCAGTCGACGACGATGCCCCAAACCGTTGAAGAGTAACAAGTTTGATCATGGGTGAAAAGTTGTGAAAGTGAGATTAAAATTCAGTTTCTTTAGTAGTGGAGAGGGAAATATGGAAACGAGAAAAGTGGTCTCGTTTCTTCAAATCTGAGATGAAATTGTAACAGGGGGGTTGAGGTATTATTTAATCCGGGTATAGGGATAACTTTGTCCAACACAAAAAAACCCCTACCAAACATTGAATTTGGATAAATTAGTGTTATCCACCTATTTTTCCAGCTACCTAACGACCCCTATTATAAAAGATAACTTTGACATGAACAATGGATAGTAAATTACTAATTGCTTTGGTTTTGATTTTTTTTTTGAGATTTTTCGTAATAATGGAAGAAAAAGAAGAAAAACATTACAACCAATGAGTGAAAGTCCAAAATCTAGAAAAAAAAGTCTCTAAATCATAATAACAAACAAACACATAAAGAGTAGCATAAAATGCATATATGAATGTGGAAAAAAATTGAGTATCACTTAGGTTTAACACCTTTAAAAAAATTGTGGAATTGGCGTGTCAACCAATTTTTTTGACAATTTTTTTATAAGAATGTCAATTTTTCACATTCTAGTTGAGAATGTTAATACACCGTAGTTGGTATTTTTCTTTTTAACAACTATTCCTATTGGTTGTCCTTTTTTATTTTTGTCACGTATGCCATATAACTCATAAGATAAAATTCAAAGTTTGATTGAAGATGTTTCTTTGAATTGAATGTGAATGAAGAGAAAAAAAAATTATCACATGTAATTGAGGATATTAATTTGATGCGACAAAAATCAGTCTTGGGCCATCTGAATGCTTGTGAGGATATATGGACTTATGCGTGTGGATTGGATCCTTACTTTCAACCTGTTAAGAACACGAAACAACTCCTTAGTGGAAGTGCAAGGCACGGCCTCGTGAGACCACTCCGTCGTGAGTGTAAGAATCATGTATAGTCAAAGTAATTTGACAGAGTTTTTAAGCTGTAGAAAGTGTGTACATGCTTAGGGTTTATGGAGGGGTATATATAGGCCCCCAATATCATAGAATCCGTCTAGGATTAGGATCTATAGTTGCCTATTAGGGTTAGGAGAGAACCCCTAAATTTTAGGTGTGATAGGCAGCTGACCGCATAATAACCAGAGTGTATAAGAAAGGAACTCCTTTTATATTAGGAAACCTTTGACCTGTATTGGAGATCACGACTCATGTGATCGTTGGTCTGTGGCTTGACCGAGTGGGCATGGCCCTGCCCGGCTAATGATGCCTAAATCTGCAATGATGTGTACCCCTCCCGGGCATGGTCCCCTGGTCGAAAAGGCATGGCCTGTGTCCGGCCAGGTTTTGGCGGAGAATGATGGTGTGGTCCCTGCTAGGGCGTTCAGTTGGATCTGTCTGATACTCGCATGGGACCCTTGTTGTTGAGCTCGTGATTGGCACGTGATGCTCGTGTGTGTTTCCCTTGTGATTGGATTTGGGCCGGGCATATCATAATTATTCACAACAACGTTGGAATCCATGATTACATTGGTGATTCTCTAAGAACGAAGCTTTTTTGTAGAGTTGGTAGTTACATATTCTTTTACACCGTATGAGGCTTCTTTTCCTAATTATGATTTACAAGTTTCGGTTAGGTTAATAAATATTTTAACTTTTGTTTTAGATTTTAGTTAAGTAAAATTGAAACTTTTCAAGACTTGATTCTTATATGGAGCGAGGTGTTGGTAAAATAAGGTCTACTTGGAAAATCTATCATTCTCCTGTAGCGCTCTTGAAAAGGTGAACCATGGTTAGTTTCGACAAGTGTGTGATAAAATGTGCGAATATTGAAAGAATTTGATAGCTCTCTTCTTTTTCTTTTTCTTTTTTTAAAACCTTTTTTTAGCCAACCATATATAAATAAATGAGAAAAATAAAGGAGGAGGAGGACAACGAGTAGTCCAAATAAGGACCAGGGGGCCTTACCTTTAACAAAAATAAGAAATAAAAAACACCATATAAAAAACCAAACGTAAATTGTTATAGTTTGTAACACAACGGCAACTGCTGATCTTTGTGGAGCGACCAAGGTTTTAACATTCGCCTTCTTGACAAATTAGCGACAATATTGAAAAGCTTTAGTACTTGAATCAGAAGGGGGGAAGAACATTAAGTCATTGAAAGAAGTTGACCGAGTTAATTTACATATCCCTTTATTGCTCACATCCCTGACCGCACGAGTCTAGTGCCAAAACCTTGCGCTTAGATCCCACATCTCATGCAAGTCAAACAAATCTGTTGGTCCACAATGTATGATCAAATAGGCTAGAGGGGTGGTGAATAGCCTATAATGCCAATTTTAAAATCATCTTTGAACATTCATGAAGAATGGGAAGGATCTTGTTTTTAGGCATAAGCAATCTGAAGAAGAAGTAGGTCTGCTGGTAACACTGGGTAGCAGACTTGTTCTTAGTAGAGTAATGAACTCTGCTCGCAGCTCGCAGATTGCTGATAAACTGTAAGCCTGTAAAAATGAGTTTGGCAGCGAAAATATTAAAGCTTAACAGATTTATCAAAGAAGTCTAAAATAGCTGTATAATAATATATGTTCAGAACAACAACATACTTAATCTTTCTCCAAATGCAGATTTAAGGAATGAGAAGGTAGTTTTCAAAGAAGTAAAACTGTTTATAAAAGCTAATAGATGAATCAATGCTAAGTTTGATAAATATCTTATATTAAAATTTAGCAGAGGTTTGTTCAAAGACACACATACTTAAATCATCAACCTAGACTCTCTATCTAAATTGTCTATCCTTCTTTGCTCCAGATCTTCAACCCCTACTCATGAATTCATAATTGAATATCATAAGAAAAGACTGCAGTAGGAGAAGACAACGAGGGATAGATATGAGAAGACAATTTTTGGGGTCACTCAAATATAAAATATATGAGCTACTGAGTGGAGAGAACTCAACTCCCTAAGATGATGCATGATTGCACAACCAACATCACTTGCAATAGAGTACAAGTTTGTAGGTATGAATGCAATACAGACAAACAACTCTTCATCTTCTTTGGGCATCTTTCAAGATCTATCTTCAACAGATCTGAGATACTTGGCCTCTAGCTAAGAATAATTCTATGTAGCTCTATTAGAGACTGAGTTCTTAGAAGGAGGTTGAAGAACTCAAATCAAGAAATGATTTCTTGATCAAGACACCGATCTCTATCTTGTGATTTTCTGATCTTTCTCTTCTCCTTTTCTCTTTTCTTCCTAGTAATCCACATAAGGTGTTTTGCTAGAGTATGTGTTCTTTCACTGTGATCTCTTGTGAAGATCTAAGTTGATCGTTTGTTGAAAACGATCTCCTTGCGGATCTCACTGACTTGGAAAACTGCTTAATCATGTTTGTGCTGGCTCGCTTCTTTGTTTGGAAAGGAAGAAGAGGTTTTTCTTTTATAGACATGGGTCTTTTGATCGTTGAGATATGTTGAGGGATCTTCTATCCGTTGGAAAAGTGTTGATTTTTAAGTTTGTTGGATAAAGATTTTACTCTGAAGATCTTGAATAGTACTTATCAGGCTGAGTTGATGTGTCTCTGGAGAGTAGGTCTGATGAACAGTACACTGACAAATGGTTTGTCCAATAAAGTAGATTCTTTTGACTTTTTGGACCAAATGTAAAGAGAAGATATCTATTGGATAATGTAGAACAATATCCCACTAGATCTTGCAGGTTTTGAGATGTAAGGTATTTTCGGCCGGATTGTCTTTTGAGGCTTGAACACCTTTTACGTTTTCGAGTAGCTACAATCTTTTCTCTGAGATAACACATACATATTAAATGTCTGCTGGTATGATGTTACTTTTAAAGATTATGTCTTCCAATAGATAGGTCTACTAGTTGACGTAGTTATGGTGGGAACAATCAAACCATGGCATGTATGCTGGTGAGGAGTCTTCAAGAGATTTATCACACTGTAGCAGGTCTGCCGGTGCTGGTGTACTGGAATCACTAGTCTGCTGATCATCATGTAACAGTAGGAGTGAGACAAGGACTCTCCTAGTCTAAGACCTATTCGATGTTCAACAAGTTGCCACACAAACCGGTACGCAACCCTTTTAGTCACTTGTTAGGACACGTAGTTATGGGAACAAACAAATCAAAATTCTCGAAATATGCAAATGAATAAGTCGCTTATCAGCAGCCATATTCCAACAAAATCATCACATAAATTATGAATCCGACATTCCTTAACCAATCCAAAATGATCTTGTTCTGCGTTACCCACTCTGTCAAAGTCGTGAAAGAATTATATAAAAAAATTAGGTCTTTATCATACCTCTTTGGCATTCTAATCTTGATTATGTTTGGCATAACAAATTCTATAGAAGAAGTACATGCACCTAATTCTCAGCCGCACCCATTACTTCTCGACCTTTCTCAAATTCCGGACTAAGATTCTGATTCTACTTGTTTGATGGTTGGCCATTAGTATCCTTTGTTTCAACTGTCTTTACAACGATTGCACAATCATTATTTGTATCTATCACACATTTCTTGGTTGTATATATCAAATCAAAAATTTTCAGCCTTAATAGTCCAACCAAGATCATCTTTTATGTCTAATCCAGGTCCAATCTCCATGCCAATGTGTCTTTGTTTTGATACCCACCTTTACTCTTTATGTAACTAAGCCTAAGCTACCATGCCCTTGCTATTGCTAGTCTCTGGAGTTGGAAATTTAGTCCTAGAGCGTTGTGTTGTCAAATCTCTTATTTGGGAAAACATCCTCTATATATCCCAATAGCCCATAACCCTCGTAGTCTGCAATGTTACCCTCAAGCTTAACAACCTGCCAAAAATAGTGTTCTTTTAATGTACCAATCGAGACCCATGGTGGTAGAATAACTGATACATCAATATCTATACAAACTCCTGCATATATAGGGTGTGACAATGCTAGTGTGTGATCGTCTGCTGTAACAAAATTCCCCCAACGAATTGTCAATTCTTTGAAGATAGGAAATGAAGAAAGGCAAAGGTTAATGATGTAATCTTATCCAAACAGTTTCTCATGGACTGTCCTTTTGTTGAATGCAAGTTCTAGTGACCAGCAAAACGAATGGTACATGTACAAGTTGATCATATGAGCCCTCCTTAGATAGAGCCCTCCTTGGATAGAGCCTTAATCGTGTCTTCACTGCTAGCCAAGCGTGTATGCACGAATTTGATAGCCTCTGCGCTTCAACTGCTATGCCTTTCACCAAGTAAGGAGAGAAAAAGAGGATGGTCACATGAAACAATTTGATGTAATTGCTTCATTAAGGACTTTTTCTGGTATGGCTTATCAATCACCTCAGAGCCAAAGCCTCAAGATGATCATCCAACATCATTATTGAAACGACCCGACCCCTAATCTCTATACGAGCCTCATGTCGAGCACCATAAAAAACCTGCAAAGCCCCTGCTAATCACGGGGTACACAAACACACCTGATAAAACAAAATCACTCATATGATTTATTTAAACACCACGACTTCTGAAAAGCTGAGAAAACAAAAGTTAACGAGCTATTTTTCGAGAATTAAGCATAATGACTCCACGGCCAACCAACTAGTGTAATATAATACACAAGCACGATGTTAAACATCGACATCAAAAGAATAATACAAGACCAGTAATGTCCATTGTCCAAAATAGATTCTATATAACTCTATACATCCCCGTCCTCAAAACTATACAAAATAAGCCTTCTGAGAGCTACAACTCAAACAACCTGCTAGGTCTCGCGTGTCTCGCCGATCACACGTAACTCCCGATCTTGCTGATTCGAATTCCTGGATAAGTACACACTAAAGTAAACAAACACGAGAGTGATAACTTAGTAAGTTACTACATGCAACTAGGCATGGTGTTATGCACATGTAAACATCATATTAAACAATCAAGTATAGTTGTACATATACTTGCGCACATCAGATCATATTATAATTCACTTCGACCCAACGTAATTAAACACATAAATAAGGATATACAACTACAGGAAAGCTTTCCGTCTTGTCATGCCTTCCAATTACCATAGATGTGTTGCTGCTACAGTACACACACTGAAGTCATGTCTATACACATGCTGAACCAATATCTGATAGTATCCAATACCAATGACCTTGAGACTTAACCAGGAGTCTCATTACCCCGAGTTTTACCCAAAAGTATAGCTTCTCAATGTCATGCAAATTAATCTAACAAATGAGCTACATCCTCACTACGACCACTAGTGAGGGAGACACCCATGCAACGACCCATAGCGATCACAAGATTTAACTCTCGTAAAGACTAATCTCATCCTATTGCCGACACAACCATAAATTCCAGCTGGACTCAACGCGATGCCCAAGTAGATTTTTACTTGTAATAAACACAACTATTGAGTTCCAAGTATGGGAGCTCAACACACATACCAAGCATGAATGTTTGCTCGTTTATAAACACCAAAACATGTATTTACTTAAAACAAGCACTATAGTTAAATCATCTTAACGATAACAAATGTAACAAGTACTAAACATTAAACAACACAAGAGAAGGCCAATTGTCTTACCACAGACACCCACAACAGAAGACAAGTCTGTAAATACTGGACTTTCTTAGGACAATCTCAAGCAGACCATTGAATCTATATTATTCATAAGTACACAGGTAACCACACATTACCTTAAATCGTAATTCTATTCGTAAGTTAATGGACACCAAGATCAACACATGGGTAGTCCTCTAGTCCTACCTGCACCCATAACAATAGACAATTGATGAGTCTGTAAATACTGGACAACATATACAATCACCAGCATAGGCCAATAATACCTATTACCCCACAAAGCACTATGCATCTACTTGCGAGTATTCAAACACTATGTCTTATTACATACAATGTTGATAGTAGCTATCTACAAGTGTTGAACACTAGACAACGCAAGAGTAGGTCAATGACTCTACTATACTCCATACACCAACTTGCTACCAATGACAACCTATATCATGCATAAACCTTATAATTTGGTTCCCAACTATCTTGTACCAAAATGGTGTACATATGATAGTAAGAGTATGCTCTCAATCCCGCTACTCATAACACTGTCAAATAATACTTACGAGCACCTTAACTCTTTATATAAGTCTCACAACTTGACCATGATTAACCAACTCCAGGTTAATCCCTCTCCATCAATACTATACCCAAGCTTACAAGTCCTGAGTTTCAAATCAATCGTAGGAGCAACTATTTATGCCTCCTATCTAGCAGAATATCATACACAATCTACAAGTACTTAATCCTCACAATACTGTCCCGTAACTGACTTGCAGTTACAATATCTATGTAGTTTGTTGTAACAGTTCTACACTGAAACTTAACAACTTCTCTTTTAAGCGTAGGGATCAATTACTCAATTCAGATAACTTAGTTATCTTAAATACTGACTCTGCTAAGTTACAAACTCAAAAGTTATTTGCTATTAAATAGATGTAATATCCATCCATTGACATATAGTTATTTATACTCATAACTAGTACGAATCTACGCGTCACTCAGTACATGCATATGAACATCTTTAAATTGTTACAACTTCACGTAACTGAATTTCAGATACTTTCATATCATATAACATCTATTCAATCCTCAATTTACTCGCCACTAATTATTCCCCAAACTTAATAAGTTTAGCATAGAAATAATATTATTTAAAATACTTTAATTCCTTGTCGGAGCTAAACTACTCAGTTGACTTAACTATTAGTCAACTCCCATTTGATTCTGTAAAGTCAATTACAATAACACAATAATATTCTTAACACATAGGGATTAATATATCATTCCCTCATTTAATACTTTACCGTCATACAAATTAACCATGTACGGTCAATTATAATACTACAACACTTTTGGGCCACAATCGTTAATTATTAATTAGCCCCCAATTATCTAAAAAACAATTACTTGTAATCGCATCGTAATTTTTATAAGGGTATAATCATCCCCTAAACAAATACAAACATCATAGGAGTTAGTTACACTACTTCATATAATTTATTTAACTCAATTTGACTTCATAGAGTCAATTATGAAACAAATTAGATCCAAGAGATTTAATAATTACAACTCCATAATTTTCGGGTCATAATTGTCATTTTGCAGTATCATCCTATTTCATTCTTATCGGTTATCCTACCGATTAAACATAGTAATTACTTACTACAAACACGTATAGCAAATCTAACTCAAAACAATCAACGAGTAGTGTATTTTCTACCCGTTAATTAATATATTACTATAGAATCATCCTATGTAGAACATATTATTGTATACATAAACAAACAAAGAGATTAGTAACTTACCTCCTTTGAAAAATATCGGTGGAACAGAAAATACTCTGATACAAATGTAGCCCTCAACACATATAACACCCCTGCGAAGTGAAATTGCAAACGAGTGAGTAAATCTTTCGCAAGTTGAGCTTGAAGCTCAAAAAAACCCTTACAAACTAGTAGAGATCACGACTAGTCTTTTTGGGGAAGAAGAGATGAGTATTAAACTCATCTCACGTTTTTACATATAAAAGATTGTCGTGGGCCCAAAAGCCCAATAGGCCCAATAACCCAAATGTTGTCCAATAATTTCACTCAATTTCAAAGACGTTCTTGGACTGATCTACAGGTCTAAAAATTATAAATAAGATATGGTTAGAAATCCGTCGAAGTCTAGTTTCTAACGTAGTAAACAGATCAAAATTTCGAGTTTTCTACACAATACTGTGCCCAATTTACTACATGATGTTCCTGGCCTGCGGGAAGACGCAGCTCGAACTAAAAATCGAACTCAAGCTCGTGCAAAGGTACACAAAACCCATTTCAAAACAATTCTAAGTTAATTCTAAAGGCCCCCTAGTCAACCAAGGCTGAACCTAGGGTCAACTTAGCCGAAAATAAATATTTTCAAGCTTTAACGTGTCATTTCCTATTCCAAGGTGGTTATAAATCATAACCAACATAACTAAAGTTCCAATATGGACTTTAAACATATCACACATCAAGCTCAACATATCCTGAGCACAAATGAATACTCATAAGACAATTACACAAGTCCACAACACAAAACACATAAATAACACAACACACGTAATTAACACAATTGGATTCCAAAAGCGCTAGTACAAGTCCAAACCCAATATCGCTAAGTTCCTACTAGAACTCAACATAACCAGGTTATCATTAACCCAATACACAACAACACGAGCTAGACTCTTCTAATATTCAAACAAGTTCTAAACACAAACACATTAAACATAACACGTAGCACATAATCAATCATGCTAATACACCCTAACGCACAATTAATTAAATATGCAATTCTCAGGTGTTAAAACTATATAATCAAATATAGTAGATTGGAGTAATCTTTATAATCTATATATATAATGATATATGCATATAACACTGCTAAATCAGACAGTTTCCCACCTAAAATCACTTGTAAAAAACAACACATCATATTTACCTTATCAGCCATGAGGGAATATGAAAAATGTACACAAGTTTCTATTTCTCCAAAATCTAGATAACATTTAATATATTCCCTACAAATGGAAAATCACATTTAGCTGTAAAAGAAGCTGGCCATTCATTAAAATTGTCTACCTTGAAAATACATGTCTTCACTTATAAATTTTGATCAAATTCAAATAGAAGTGGAAACAACACATAACACAAGCAAGTTAAATAAAAGAAAGACCAACTAGAAAATGAATGTGCACTTCCCTCTCTATTTCTCTCTCCAAACAAAATCCTTATGCTTCTCCCCTTACAGTCGTCTATTTCCTTTCTTTTTTCATTTTTAAATCCTTAAAAAAAATAAAATTAGTAATAGTGAAAACAATGATATTGCAGGCTTATATTGGTTTTGTTTCTCATTGTATCTTATATTTACATTTGCTCATACATTACTTTAGGTTCTATGCTTAGTGGTTAAATGGACTGCGTACCAGTTAGCGTGGCAACTGTGTATAGAACTTCACCTTTAGAATAGTTTTTTAGACATTACAGGTTTCGACAGTCCATGCTAGAAGACTTCAATTAAGGCTTCACCAGCAGCCTTCACCAGCAGACCTTGTCTGCCTTGGAACAGTAGTATGACGTGTCTCAAGATGTCCAGCTCAACACTTGTTAAGAGGATTATTAATTCAAATATTTACACAATATCAGTTTGAATTAATCTTTTAGTCGATTGACTCATGAATTCAAGGAACACGCCTTTCCAGCTATTCCAAAGAATGAAGACTTTCGCCACCTGAACAGGACAACATGTATACAGTTTAACACAAACAGATTGCACCAACTACTGCAGGTCTGCAACTCTGCTGTCTTCCACCTGCTCATTCCAGTACCTGCTCCTCTCCATACCCCGATCAGTTCCAGTTGAAGAAGAAGTCAACCAACAGCTCCTTGCATTTAATGCATCCAACCTAATAGAGCTGTTAGTCACTTCGTCTTCTCAAACGGTCTCAAGAATGCTCTGATATAAATTCTTCCATTGAAGACTGAAGAAAATAGTGCTCTGAATTTATTCAACAACATCAAGTCATCTTATTCAGTGCATTCAAGAGATCGTTAACTGATAAACGAAGTCCTCAACAACAACAAGAAGACTGCACATCAACTGCTACTCATTTACTTCATCTTGTTGTATTCATTTACTATTCTTCAGCACTGTGAATATTCTGTTTTCCCAGATATTCACTTCCCCACCCCCAAACATAAATAAAATATTTTGTACACGTCCATTAGAGATTTCTGTAATAGAACTAGTGGAAAACATAGTGCACTTTCAAATCCAAGGTTATCTGCTTTGGTGGTGGACGTAGTACTCTTTATAGTACGAACCATGTCAAAATACCTGTGTTCATTGTTTTCTTTTATTTACTGTTTGATTTCATTATCTTCTATTTAACTTATTCCCTTGAGCAAACTTAAGTGAACAACCAAGTCTACTGGTACTGCTTCACCAGCAGACTTAGTCCGTCTTCCTTACAAGTCTTCCGTTACTTCAATCTTTTTAATGGGTTGTTAGTACTTGTTTTAGGAACTCTCATAAAACGTTTTAAATTGTTACTAGGCTATTCAAACCCCCCCCCCTTCTAGCCTAGTATTGTGCCCTTTGGGACTAACAATTGGTATCAGAGCTTAACTCTTCGAAAACTAGTTTTTCCAAGATTAACCTCTTGAGAGATAAAGATCCAATGGCACAAACACATTATATGCTACCTACGTCAAATGCGAACCAAGTCCCGATATTGGACGAAAGCCATTTTGATGTTTGGAAGGATAAGATAAGATAATGTATCATATGAACTCTATTGATAACAGGTTATGGAAATACGTACTAGAAGGACGTCACGTGCCAATGAAGGTAAATCTTCTTGCAAGTGTTGGTGGTAATCCTCCAAAAGTTGCAAAAGAAGAATCTGAAAGGACAAAGGACAAAAGGAAGCTAGTGGAGCTAGATAATGAAGTTATAAACATAATTACAAGCTCTCTAGACACTAGCACTTATCAACAAGTGATCCGGTGTACATCTGCCAAAGAAATGTGGGAAGCTCTTGTAGAATACTTGGAAGGAGGCCAAGATACAAGAGGCAACAGGAAGTACACTTTCATCCAGCAATTCGACTACTTCAAGAGAGATCCTAAGGAAACTCTGAGACAAGCATACGATCACTTCAGCGAGGTAATTAATAACTGTTTTTCTCTAGGTAAAACTTATGGCAAAAAGGAAATAAACATGAGATTTCTAGGCTCCCTAGGTAGTCTTTGGCATGTTAAGACTACCTCTATGAAAGAATCCAATAACTTGAATGAAATGACTCTTCGTAGTCTTTATGCAAGTTTGAAGGTTTATGAGCTCGAAGTCATTCAAGCTCTAGAGCAGGACAAACAGTTCAAAACTCTGTCCTTGCCAGCCATGGTACAAGAAATCGTTCCAATTAATGACAAACCCTCCACTTCCTCCAGTGAAAATGATTTTCTTTCTGATAAACAGTTTGTTATATTTGTAAAACATTTTAAGAAATTTGCAAAATCTAGAAGAAAGGACACACACTAGCAGCCTTTTAGATACACTGCTGAAGCCTCATCTAACAATGAGCTTGTGTGTTGTAACTGTAGGAAACCTGGTCATTTTACTTCCAAATGTCCAAAGCTAAAATTTGAAGCATACCAAAAACTTCCTTATAAGAAATTTCAAAAACAAAGAGGTATGATGGCTGAGGACATTGAAGAAAAGCAGGTTGCTACATGGTTTGAGATTGATTCAGAAGAGGATGAGGACGATCTTGAGCAAGCCAACATATGCTTAATAGCTCAAGAATCAAGTCCCACCTATGACTCTGAATATGAAGTCGAGATCTCACCTAATCCTTGTGAAGAGGTTGAGAACAACTGTGAGAACTTCAGTAAGGAAGAACTGTTCAAGGATAATCAAGATATGCTTGAGGAGTTCAACACCTTTAGGGTAGCCTATGTAAAGCTTACGAAGAACTATAAAAGGCTTGCTGCTGAGAAATCTGTGCTGGCAGCTGAGATTCAAACTCTCAATAGCTGTCAACAGAAGAGTATCAAGCTAAAATGATAAAACAAATTCCTATATGACAAAGTTGAGTGCTTAATTGAGCACATCAAAAGACTAGACCAGGAGAAAGATGCCTTGCAAAAGACCATTGACTCCTGGAACAACTCAAAGGAAACCTTTGAAGAAATCCTATCTAGCCAAAAGCCAAGTGGAGACAAATCAGGCTTAGGCTATAATGATGAACACAACCTAGCAAGCTCTTCTGTCATAAAGGAAGACAAATCCTCCAAGACCACTGTTGATCTTTCCTTCTCCAAACAGACCTTTGGTAATAAAGGTAAACGTTGACTTAGCTATACAAGTGTTCCATATGTTTACCCCAAGGCTCACAAAGGGAAAGCCAAAGTTACTGCTTCTGATGAGAAACTTGTTAAAGGAACAGTAGAGAAATCTAAGTCTACCGACAACAACTTTGCTAAGGCAAAGTCTGCTGGCACTAAACAAACGAAATCTCTACCGGTACCTGTCAAGTTTGTCTATGAAAAGGCTAAGGCTCCCAAGCTAGCTGACACTAAACTTAAGGGAGTTCTGGTGGATGCTCCTAAGTCTCTTAACAACAAATCAGCCAAGGTTAGGTCTGCTATTAATAGACCCAGGTACACTCCCAAGAAACCTTTCAAGCCTATTGTAACCAAGCCTGTTGAACCTAAAAGTGCTGTTGGAAAAAAAGAAAGTTATAAGCACTCTATAGCAAAAAAATATCACAGTACTCCATGGAACTTTCACCTTTGCCATTCTTACAATTGTTTAGGCCATCTTGCCCTAGAATGCCTGCTAAGGTTCATACCAAAATCTGAGAGACCTAGTTCTCTCAAGGTTAGGTAGGTATAGGTCCCAAAAGGTTGCTAATCATCAGGACCCTAAAGAAAATAAATGGGACCTTGTTTCCTTGATTTTTTTAGGTTTGCTTCATGGCTATAGATTCAGAAGATATGGACATATGGTACCTCGACAGTGGCTGTTCAAGGCACATGACAGGGAACAGAAGTCTACTTTAGTGAATCCTGCTCAACTTTTATGACCGGTAATAGACAAGGAAACATCTATGTCGTGGACTTAAACTTACTAGGGAGATCCTCCAGCCTCCAAGTACCTCTCCAAGCTCTCCAAAGATGGGTTTGTCAAAGGTCTACCTACGGTGTCTGCCGACCACTACATAAAATGTAAAGCTTGTCAACTAGGAAAAGTTTCCAAGTCTTCCTTCAAGAGCAAGCATGTTATGTCAACCTCCAGACCTCTTCAACTTTTGCATATGGATCTCTTTGGACCAATCACTACTGTAAGTATCTCTAGAGACAAGTACACACTTGTAGTAGTTGATGACTACTCACGATTCACTTGGATTGAAATAATGACATCAAAAGATGAGACATATGATCTGCTCACCACTCTATTCAAAAGACTTCAAACTCAAAAGCTTGAAGACATAAGTGACATCAGATCAAACAACGGTACCAAATTCAAGAACAACAGTGTTGAAAGATATTATGATGACCACGGGATCGGCCACAACTTCTTTGCTGCCGGGACTCCTCAACAAAATGGTGCAGCTGAACGAAAGAACTGAACACTTATTAAAGCAGCAAGAACTATACTGGCAGAAGCAAAACTTCCGAAATACTTTTGGGCAGAAGCTGTCAACTGTGCTTGCTTCACCCAGAATTGATCCCTGGTAAACAAGTTTCATAATAAAACTCCAAATGAAATATGGAGAGGAAGAGCCCCAAATGTAGGATTTTTCAAAATCTTCTACTGTAAATGTTTTATTATTTATAATAGAAAGGAATATAGAGGCAAATTGGATTCAAAATCAGACGAAGGAATTTTTTTGGGTTGTTCCAATCATTCAAAAGGATTTCGCATATTTAACAAAACTTCTTTGAAAATTATTGAATCTGTGCATGTTACTTTTGATGAATATGATTTACTAGAGGCACCAGTGGCTCCAAATGTTGTTGATGATGTTGAGACATGTTCAAATCAAACTTCTACTTCTTCAACTCCTCAGAATCCTCCAACAGCAGCATTTTTAATTCCTTCCAACCCAGCACCAGCATTTTTAATTCCTTCCAACCCAGCACCAGCAGATTTCAACCCTGCTGGTGCGTCCTCAAACTCTTCTGTTGATCTAGAACCCATCTCTTCTATTTTACCTCAAACACCTTTGCAGATCACCCATCATTCTTGTTCACTAGAAACTTAAGGTCACGAAGATCATACCTCTTCTGAACCTGATTTTGGTGAATCATCTTCTCTCCTCACTCCAGAACTCTTAAGGGAAGAACCCACTAGAAGTGATCTTCCTCTAGCAATTATTGAAGCAAGAGATCACCCTATCTCTCAAATCATTGGTGATCTCAACACAGGAGTTCGTACGAGAAGAAGTGTTCGAAGTAAGACTATGTTTGCGTTCGCATTCGTATCTGAGATCGAGCCAAAGAAGATTGATGAAGCTATTAAAGACCACTACTGGATTGAAGCTATGCAAGAAGAGCTAAACTAGTTTGAAAAATGCAAAGTGCATAGCTTAGTTCAAAGACCTACTGGTTATCCAGTTATAGGATTAAATGGGTATTCAGAAACAAGGGAGATGAAGATGGTAACGTTACAAGGAACAAAGCTAGGCTGGTTGCTCAAGGATACCGATAGGAAGAAGGAATTGACTACGATAAAACGTTTACTCCTGTTGCTAGGTTAGAGGAAATCAGACTCTTTCTAGCTTATGCGTCGTTCTTGGACTTCAAAGTGTATCAGATGTATGTGAAGAGTGCCTTTCTAAATGGTGATCTTCAAGAAATGGTATACGTTAAACAGCCTCTAGGCTTTGTCATCAAAGACAAAGAGGATCAAGTATATCGACTAAAGAAAGAACTCTACGGCCTTAAACAAGCTCCCAGAGCTTGGTATGAAACTTTATCCAAGTTCTTAATTGAACAAGGATTCTTGAGAGGAAGAATTGACACAACTCTGTTCATCCTCAAGCACAAAGGTCATTCTTTGCTGGTACAGATCTATGTGGACAACATCATCTTTGGATCTACAAATGAAAACATGTTCAAAAGATTCGAGAAGCTTATGCAAAGCAAGTTCGAGATGAGCATGATGGTAGAGCTCACCTACTTTCTAAGACTTCAGATTCAACAGACTATAAATGAGATCTTCATCAGCCAAACCAAATATGCAAAGGAACTTATCAAGAAATTTGGTCTTGATTCAGCTAAAGGATTCAAGACACCAATGTCTACCGACTGCCATCTTGACAAATATGAGAAGGGAAAGCAAGAGAACGTGACTAAATACCGAGTAATCATAGGTTCACTTCTTTACCTTACTGCTTGATATAATGTTTGTTGTTTGTGTTTGTGTTAGATTTCAGGCAGATCCAATGGAATCATATTTGCTTGCTGCTAAACGTATCATCAGATATGTTTTAACAACTACAAATATGGGTATCTGGTACTCAAGAAGGAACAATTTTGATCTAGTAGGATATTTAGATGCAGACTACGCAGCCTACAAAGTGAGCATAAGAAGCACCAGTGGGACCTGTCAATTTTTTGGAAATAGACTTGTCTCATGGTCATGCAAGAAGCAAGGATCAGTTGCAAATTCAACCACAGAGGCAGAATACATTGCAGTCAACAATTGTTGCTCTGAACTACTCTGGATGAAGTAACAACTTGTGGATTATAACATCAAAACTGTAAATTGTTCAATCATGTATGTCAACACTTCTACAATTTCAGTCTCAAAGAATCCTGTAATGCACTCAAAGACAAAACACATTAATATTCGTTATCACTTCCTCAAAGATCATGTGGAAAAAGATAACATCGGTTTGGAATATGTTCCAACTGAACATCAATTGGTTGACATTCTCACCAAGCCACTGGATGCTAACAGGTTTGCCTATTTAAGGAGAGGTCTTGGTAATCGATCCTACAACTTAATTTTAATTTTAAGTTTAAAATTGTTTCATACCAGCAAAATTTAATTGTTACTAACTCTATTGTGTGTTTAAGCTCAAATGCGTTAAGTCCAAGTTAGTATTTCAGTTAAAGTTAAAATGAGGGTAAAACTTTTCGAAAACTAAAAAGGTTAAAATTCACTTTTCGCTGTTTACTTTCAAAATATCTAAAGTTAAATGCTTTATGAAACACACCTGTCAATAATCTAAGCAGTTTTTAATAAAGTGACTTTTCTCCTTCTTTAAAAAGACTTTGAACCACCATTTTGAAAACTTTCACTAACCCTTTCTCTCTCTTCTCAAACCCTCCATTTTTCTTTGCAACTGCTTCCGTATTTTCTTCCAGTGCTTTGCTTCTTCTTCATTACAACAACAATGGTAAGCATTTCGAATGCCCTTTAGAAATATCTATTATGATTTATAGCCTAATATTTCATCTTAGTTGATTTTTCGTGGAATGTGAAGCGACACCTTCAGTTCGTTGCGTAACTTCTCATTTTCCGCCATTGTTGAACTGTGTAGCTTAGAAACTCTTGGAAATTCTGCTTGTTTACTTTCTATATCTTTTGCAATTTCCATTGTTGTTTCTCTACAAAATATTTTTTCGAAACATTCAGAGATTTCAGTTTATTTACTTCATCGTTTCAGAAAAATGAAGTCTTTGGTTGTTTGAGCTAAATCGAAATAGCCCTAAAATTCGGATTCATTTTGTAGGTGAAAATCGAATGCTCAAACAGGAACATCAAAAGGCAAGGGCAAAGATTTTGACTCGGAGAAAGTCATCGCTCCATCCCCCTCGATTAACCTCCCTGGTTTTCCTCGCTATCCTGCTCCTTATGACGTCATCCAGGAGCTTCTAGGAAACCTATACTTGCCGGGGATATGTATAGACCTCGATTCTGTTCGCTCATTTGTTGTCGAAGCAAAAATGTGCGACGACATGAATGCTTCAAGGATTTTCCCCCTCTTTGTGCTGAATGACTCTGCTTACAACAATCTTCTTGCTGAGGAGTTCTACCAGCGGATGGAGATAGACGCCAAAGCTCCCTCTTTCTATGCGAGGATGGATTCGTGGTCGCCCTTTCACTCTCACTGCAAGGAATATTCCCAAAGTGATTGGGGTCCACTACGGTGGCAGTAGTGAGCTGTCTAATGCTGAGGCTGATGCAGCCTGGGAAGCCTTGAGAGGAGCAGATACTCCAAAAGGAACCCCAAGGAAAGATACTCCGAATTTTTTTTCCCTTGGATGTCTACTGCTCAAGCCATCTGCAGGACAAGTCATTCCATTTCAAGAATGGCTCTCACGATATCCTCACCTCTCAATAACTCACTCTCTCAAGCGCTATCCACCAGAGGATATAACTGAACAACGACCCCCCTCATCTATAAAGAGCTCTGTGGCTACGTCTCTTCTCTCAAAGAAAGCCCCTCCAACAAGAGACCTTTTGTCCGACTAATCAACGCCCTGCTAAGGGACTCTCCAAAGATCAACTTTGCCGTTGAGCCAGAGGAGTTGAGGAAGGTGACGAAGGATAAGAAATTCACTGCTACCTTCTTCACCAAGTTCTATGTATATGAGAACAAAAGGAGACATTAGAAAGGGCTCCTCAATATCTCCTTAGAAATGATTTCCAATCCCTCCTTTTATGATTATAACGCGCTTCAACATGGAAGCCTATGATGCTACCAAAACAGCTGTGCGTGTTGCTAGGCAAGCAGCAAAGGAGAAGAAGGATAACCATGCTAGTACGGTTATTGCCAGGGATATCCTTGAAGAAACAAGGTATATGGTTGAGGAATCCGAGGCTCTACCGGCGTACTCAAGGCCAAGAAGGCCCGTAAGATAACTAGTTTCTCACCGATGAAGCCTCACTTCACCTCCTAGCAACCGAATTTGTGGAAGAGCAGTTAGAATGGCTAAGGGCTACTGAAGACCAACAGACATAAAGTCTACTGGTGGTTCATCCTCTACTGGTGGACAAACTTCAACCCCTCAACCCTCATCCCAATCTCATCTGAAACCATCTTCTCCCAAGTCATCCCAAACCCCTAAACGAAAACCCTCTTCTGACCAACCCTCACCTAAATCTAAACATAGGTGATCAAGCGTAAAGCCATCCCCTCGTCCAACCAACGCCAGACTCGCTCTACCGATGAAGCCTCCTGGATCTTCTCATTCCGAGGCATAAAAGGAAGTACGCAGCAACCCAACCCCTATCCCTTTTTCTACCATTCCTATTGAGTCACCTACTCAAGAGGATCCAACCCCTCCAGAGGAGTCTATCCCTCAGGAGGAGCCTATCACACTTGAGGACTCTATTCCTCAGGAGATGCCTACCCAATCACCTATCCAAACACCTCCTTCTCCCTTCAACTACTCACCCAACCCCACTCCTCCACCATCACCAATTTCTACCCATCTAAACCCCTCCTCACCCCTATCAATTCACCATCCGAGCCAAACCAACCCGTTCCCTTATTCCTCACACTATGGTATCCCCCATCCTATCCTCTCGCCGCTACAAAGTTCATATTTGAGCTGCTCACCAGACCTCTTTCCCAAGCCTCGCCCCTCCACCAAAACCCAAACCAATGAGACCAGAAGACCTTCCTATCCCCCTCCCTCCTTCTGGTTCTCCACTGACCAATCCCAAACCCTTCCAATATCTATGATTATTTAGACACAGACATTGAAATTCCTGCAACTCCTCCTTCTTCACCACCTCTACCTATTTCTTCCTCTTCCACACCCATGTTCCCCTCACCCGATTCCTCCTCTACCTCTATATCTACCACTTCACCCTTACAGCAGCCATTCCAACCTACTGTTGCTACTGCTACTATCTTTACCTCCTCTGCTGCTGAGCAAGTCCATGTAGACCTCGACCCCTTTCCCTCTAACCTGGAAAATGACGATATATTAAGTAGACTGGATGCCATCTACAACATGCTTAGAGAGTTAACAAGTATCTCCACTGCCGCTGCTGAGATAACAATGATTCATCCAAGGCTGCTGCCAGGAATGCCAACATCCTCCGCCAATTTCAAGAGGATGTTTGGACTAGATTTGGAGTGGTCAGACATGAGTCTACTGATTTGAAGATAAACATGGAAGCTCAACGCAAAGAATGTCTTCATCTCTGCTTAACTCTCTTCTTCCAGCTCTTTCACAGCATCACCCTCTATCTTGGTCACGGTCGCCCTCCTGTACTAGAACTCAACGATCAAGCTCTCAATGCAATTCATGACCGGATTGCAGCTGAGCGCGAATGTGATCTGGCCATCACAGAGGAGAGACAATTGTGGTCTATGAACCGAGTTCTGATGGATGAGAACAACAGACTGCGTGAAGAACTTGAATACCGTTCTCGATCTGCCAGGCAACATAACTCAACTAATGAAGAGTACACCAGAAGAGTTGAAGAACTCAAGCGTCAACGCCGAGAAAGGGAAGCAGCTTACAGAGCAGCCAAAGGAAAAGGAAAAAAAGGCTATGGTAACTTGTATCTTTTAAATCCTTATCCTTTGTATCTATCTTTTTTTTATTGAAAACTCTATAAATATTAAACTTCCTGTTTGAAATACAGAAGTATCTTTTTTTCAAAAATGTCTTCTATTTAAATTTCATGTCCTTTAAATTTCATATATATGCTTGGAATTAAACATCTAGTTTAAATTTGTTTAAACTGTTTGCTCTAATCTTCATGTGCTTGTTCTTCATATGTTATAAACACTTAGATTAGTTGTTACATTTGAGGTGTTTTTATTGATAGAGGCATGTCTGCTGTTATAAAACTTAAAATCTTTACTGGCATACTATTATCTATCCATAAGCTTTCATAGCCCTCATTTGTAAGTAATGATGACCAGATGCAAATAAAAAGAGATTGTTGTTTCTCATTGTATCTTAGATTTGTATTTGTTCATACATTACTTTAGGTTCTATACTTAATGGCTAAATGGGCTGCATACCAGTTAGCGAGGCAACTGTGTATAGAACTTTTCCTTTAGAATAGTTTTTTTAGACATTACAGGTTTCGGCAGTCCTCACTAGAAGACTTCAGTTAAGGCTTCACCATCAGCCTTCACCAGCAGACCTTGTCTGCCTTGGAACAGTAGTATGACGTGTCTCAGGATGTCCAGCTCAACACTTGTTAAGAGGATTATTAATTCAAATATTTACACAATATCAGTTTGAATTAATCTTTTAGTCGATTGACTCATGAATTCAAGGAACACGCCTTTCCAGCTATTCCAAAGAATGAAGACTTTCGCCACCTGAACAGGACAACAGGTATACAGTTTAACACAAACAGATTGCACCAACTACTGCAGGTCTGCAACTCTACTGTCTTCCACCTACTCATTCCAGTACCTGCTCCTCTCCATACCTCAATCTGTTCCAGTTGAAGAAGAAGTCAACCAACAACTCCTTACATTCAATGCATCCAACCTAATAGAGCTGCTACTCACTTCGTCTTCTCCAACGGTCTCAAGAATTCTCCGATATAAATTCTGCCATTGAAGACTGAAGAAAATAATTCTCTGAACTTATTCAACAACATCAGGTCATCTTACTCAGTGCATTTAAGAGATTTTTAACTGATCAACGAAGTCCTCAACAACAACAACAGGACTGCACATCAACTGCTACTCATTTACTTTATCTTGTTGTATTCATTTACTATTCTTCAGCACTGTGAATATTATGTTTTCCTAGATATTCACTTCCACACCCCCCAAACACAAGTCAAATATTTTGTGCACGATCCATTAGATATTTTTGTAATATAACTTGTGGAAAATATAGTTCACTTTTAAATCCAAGGTTGACTGCTTTGGTGGTAGACGTAGTACTCTTTATAGTACGAACTATCTCAAAATATATGTATTCATTGTGTTCTTTTATTTACTGTTTGATTTCATTATCTTCTATTTAACTTATTCCATTGGGCATCAAACTTAAGTGAGCAACCAAGTCTACTGGTAGTGATTCATCAGCAGACTCAGTCTGTCTTCCTTACAAATCTTCCGTTACTTCAACCTTTTCAATAGGTTATTAGTACTTGTTTTAAAAACTCTCACGAAAGTTTTAAATTGTTACTAGGCTATTCAATATAACACCTGAGATTTTAGTAAGTTTAATTATCTCATAATTAACTACTGCGGTACATTTTATAATTGATTGAAAAATATTTTGTTGACTTTCCTACATTATATTATACCAAATAATAAATATTAATATTATAATAAATTTAACTAAGCTACGTTGATTATTTTATAGTATAAAAATGTTATGTTGACTGAAATGTTATAATTATAATAACTAAATTGTTAATATTTGGGAACTAATTTTATATTAATTGGTACAATGTTGACTAGTCAATGCTTTATATTACTTTAAATATTAATTTGTTAACATTATGTTACTCCCTCCGTCCCTAAATAATTGTCCTGTTTGACCCGACGCACAGTTTAAGAAAAAGTAATTGACTTGATTATTTATAATGGTTTAATGTGTAGTTTCCATTAATATCCATATATATGTGGCCCATAATTAAAGTAGAGTGAAAAAGTAAGGGTAAAGTGGTAAAAGTGATGTTCTAAAAAGGTAAGTTTCAAAGTGGACAATTATTTTGGGACGGACGAAAAAGGAAAGGAGGACGATAATTTAGGGACGGAGGGAGTAGTATGTTTGTATAATACATTAAATATTATATTATATTATATACCATTCATTAGACATTTTGGTGGACGTCTAATTAGTTAGTAGTGGAGAATACCTCGTAACGATTTTCTTTCCTTCATTTTGCCGTGTATGACCGCTGCCGCAATAGTTGACCAACTTTACTTCCATTTCCTTTGCCATTTTGTACTAGTTATAATATATAAGTTATTTACTCTTTCTTCTTTGTTCATTCAACCCGTAAGTTAGAGATACATGGGACACGAACAAGAGAAAGTATACTGAGGGTTTACTATTAATTTTCAATTCAAGCTTATTTCTTAAATTCAACACCGGGAAAGCTTATGGTTTAGCTCGTGGGTTACTTTAAAGCTATTTTGACGTATTTTAATCGGGCGAATTTCTACCTTTTTGGTAAGGAACTACTTGCTTATGTATGTTCATTGTTGCACGGTCAATAGTTTATTTATCGTGGTTAATCTTCGTTATAGGTGGAATTGATTCGTTACTTGTTATTAATTTATGATTAATTGGTTATATTGTTGGTTATTTGATAATAAGTTGTGCTTTTGAATATGTTTACAAATTGTGATTGTGACTGAGTTGCGATTAACAAGCTTATGTGAAATATGTGAATTATCCATGTTAAGTGGTTGACAAGTTTACTTTATAGTTCATCATATTTGTTACAGTTTTGAATAGTCAATAAACGAACAATGTGACGACCCAACCCAGATCCCAAGACAAGATCCCAAGGTCGTGCCGCCAAAAGAAGCAATACAACAAATAATGGGTAAGGCTATAACAGCGATACGCCAATGACTTCAACAAATGCGGAAGCAAAACATAAATGCAATGGCACCCGAGCTAACAAGCTCAAACCAAATACAACCTAAGAGATAGTAAATCTCTTGGTCCAAAAATTCAAAGCGTGTGATGCAACATTAGACATGCACATAAAAACCATCTGTCATGCAATATATAGCAATTAATAAACAAAGTCATCGGCGACGTTACAGCCGGAACCCAACATTAAACTAAGTCTATAACTCTAGTCTAACACACTCAACGACTAATAGCATGCTGGAGAATAAACATGGTAAACCAACCATCAAGATTAACATAACTGAAATATAATCGTCAATATATACAAGGCACGACTAACACAAGTCGGCTCCTAAAAGATGAAGTACTAAAATATAAGTACAAATACCAAGTACACAATAAGACTTGCTACCCATCATAAAATTTACATAACTTTACTTTTCCCAATTGTCCTTGCCAAAAGAAAAGGTACTAAACTACTAGGTAGCAACCCTGCAAAAACTTCACCAACGCAACTCGAGAATTTACTTCGATCCGCTAGCGCGACTCGGATCTAAGGAAAACAATCTAACAAATTGGAGTAAGTAATAATGACTTAGTAAGATACTAAACATAACTTCCTGTCATGGCATCATACTCAAACAATAATAAATCATGTTATCGACATAGTATAATATTTCATTAAAATCATGTCAAGGCATTCATGCTCAACTATCATAAGAATCGTGTTATCAATAAAGTATAACAATTCATTAAATCATCTTAACCATCATATCATATCATATGCACGTAGTACATTTTTCACATATAAGTACTCGTGAGATAAATCACATAGAGAAGATATGATACCATTACCATTTTTCTGTCGTGTCGCTCCTGCAAAAACACGTGCAAATCAAATGTATCCTCGATACCCAATTCGTGGCATCGACGTCCCCGAGACATTCCCCGCTTGAGTTCCATAGTTATCGAAGTCATGTTTATTACTATAACTAAGATAGACTACTTCCCCACTGTGGCCGTCGATTGAGGGGTGTGTGCGACCCAGCACGACGATCAATCGCGATCACGAATCCCACAATTCGTGAAGACGATACATCGTCTCGCCATAGACTCTACAAGACGACTCCAGCTGGACTTAAACTCAAGCATAAGTAATATATACTCACATGCTCAATCAAGTAGGTATACACTCTACAATCACCTAGTCATGCTTTTCATTCATAACTGGCACATAAACACATTAGAGAATAATATTAAGACTCTAATACTCAAGTGTCCTTCATACACTTCTAAAATGCTCGGAGGCTTAACCTCCATCAAATATATCCCAAATTCCGTAGGACTTAAGAATGTAGTTCATTAAAGTCATACTAATCCAAAGGTTGACTCCGTTGAGTCTTTTTTACACTTTTAAAATTAGGGCATAGAATCCATTGGCCACATTACCCTCCTATCTCCATATCTAATGTCAATGACTATGTTCTCAAGGTCACCAAACCACAATAACCCCAACAAAACACCTAATTAGGAAGCATAGTCCAAAAGTCACATTTCAGGCATATATAAACATTTTAGCAATTCTACTAACATGCTTCCAATACTTGAACAAATCACATGGAATTGATTAACATACTAACTACACTACACATGAATATCATCCTAATTATGGTCTCTAGCAAGTTCATCCAACCAAAATCATCATTTAGGCATATACAAATCATGGCATGTCTAAAAAGCCCTAAATACACTCATTGACCTCAAATAACACAAAGATTACTTTCCCTAGGGTCAATGAGGCAAAAATCAAAGAGAAATAGATGTAGTAACTTACTTGCAATCACCACTTCAAGCAACCAATAAAGAAAAACAATTGGGTAGAAATGATTTCCTCAACAAGCTCTTCACTTCTATGACTTTGGCTTGGGCAAAGAACCTCTCTAGCAATGGAGTACAAGGAAGGACTCTCAAGAACCCTAAAGAGCTCTCCCTAAACTCCCTAAGAAGACTCTCCACGTTTTTGGAAGTGAATGGCAGCAAATGAAGGCTTAAAGGGTGCATTTGGGGTTCACAAAGGTTAAAAAGTGGGTGGGACATGTGTCCAAATGTTGTGGTAGTACTCCCTTGATTAAGGCCAACTAAACCACCTTAAAACTTAATTAGATAGGTTAGGATGTTATTAGTGATAGTTAGGAAGACTTAGGAATAGTTGAGGATGGGTTTGGGTATGATTAGAATAGCCAAAAATGATCACAAAGCAAAACAACCCAAAACAGGGAACAACACCATGCGGCCGCATGGCTCTTCATGCATGTGAGCGCATGCTTCCTAGCCTCTTCTGCCCAACTTTTTGCCGACCTTGCGGGGGCAAGGTCTCTACCCCTTGCGGCCGCAAGCTCTCCAGTGCACAAATGGTCTAGAATTCAACCCTAAATGACCCCAAACTTATAAGGAAAATACCCAAGGCTCAAACCTCAACCAAAGATGGTCTATAACTCACATAGAACACTCACGAACAACAACCGAACAAGTCATATGAAGAAGAACAACAACAACAAGAAACAAACTAACAATAGAATCGTCGATTCAACAGGCATTCAATCAAGATTTAAATCATGTTAAGGATGTTATGAATGATCTCTAACACTTATACATGTACATCCAACATATATAAACAATCAAAGTCTCAAAGCATAACATGAAGGAAAGATGAGTACAAGCATATAAATGATGTCAACGAGTAAGTTATTGAATCCAAGCATACATATGAGCTAAGTAAACATACTTATGATGATTATGAATGTACGAACTCAAGCATATGTCAAGCATGCAATAATCTAGGGTATTACAAACAATCTTTGTGAACAATACTTTGAACACCTGGTGGTGGTGGTTATGTGACAATAATCTTTTAGAGAAGTGTTTACATGGGGTGAAGGGCAGTGCGAGTCAAGTGTGGAGCTCTATGTGACCCAAACCTTCGCTAATGACCATAGCAAAGGTAATACTCTTTAGTGGCACGACTGCTGAGGTTGTAGGGACTTGGCCTCGTGTCGACTTGGTACCCGGGTTGTTAATAATCTAATACTCTTGAAAGTGATTGAATGATAAGAACTACAACAACAATGGGTTATAAGGTCGGAAGTGGATGATTGGAGATGTATCTCAATCTTGTATCCTTAATTGTGTATTTCTATATCTATGTGATTGTTTATTGATTAAATGTTAAATAACATGTTAACCTCTCTATATGAACTGTCATTATGGCATGCTTGATATGTTGCATCCATTCATAGCATGCACATAAGTATAGTGGAACCTTATTGAGTTAAATCTCATTGTTTGTTTATTTGTTTTCCTTAGATCACAACCAGGCAAGGAAGTGACCATGAGCTGTTCAAGAGTGCCAGAGAGCAGGTGGTTACTATTTTGGGTAGTTGTGGGTCTTGTCGACCAACCTTTGTATATAACTCTTAGATTTTATTGATACCTTCGTTTGGTGGAAGATTAAATGTCTTCCTATTGTGTATAGTTTGGTTGGAGTTTGTATAACTCTGGATAGTAATTTCTTTTAGTTTGTTGTATATAGTAGCGCAGCCTGGTTGCTATTGCTCTTCCAGTTGTTGTTGTTTTTTCTGTTTTACAGGTGGTTTAGTGTTAATAGCAAACCTATCATGCCCGATTTTAAACTCCAATTTGGGGGTTTGATTTTGGGGCGTGACAATTCACCCCCCTTCTAGCCTAGTATTGTGTCATTTGAGACTAACAATTGAAATTACAAAAAAAAAAAAAAAAGAAGAAGGAATTACACAATTTAGAGACCATTCAAATTGAAAGTTGTTAACGAGTGGGGATTTTTTAGCACAACTGATGCGGGGCTTTTTTAGCATTAACAAGCTTTATCAAAAGCTTGTTAACGAGTTTTCCTGCAGGGGGAATGACGCAGTGCGACAGACCAGGCGCCGGAATGGTGATGATGATGATGCGGATGCCGGGTCGAGCCACGCTCGGGGCCGAGGACGAGCATACAGAGCTAGTGGCACAGAGGGCCCTTGGGTTATGGGAGGTGGTCTTGATAGGAGCCAGTCGCCCCGTGCACATTAGTCTTGGATACCTGCACTTATTAGTTTTCTTTCTTTTTTTTTGGTACTAAAACCTGTACTAATATTTATTATACAATGCAATACAATTTTATATAATGCAAAATATTAAAAATGCAGACTCAAAAATGCATGCATAAAATAAAGCTATACCAATATCTAAGGGTAATGACACGCTGTTCTTTCAGAAATGGGTTTTATAAGAATACACTTTGGGCTCGAGCAGGCTTTTCTGGTGATACGCGGGGAGGAAAAGGCAGCCGCCTTCTCCTGTTCTTCGGCCATATAATTGCCGCTGAGCTAGTGTTTGTAGCCTTTTCTTCTTTCTCCGTGATCAGACATGAATAATAGAGATCTGTCGGAGCCGAAAACCAAGATACCAGCCAGTTTCAAGGGAATAGTAGAAGCAACTTGGCGCGGCGCCAGTGGGGACATATGGCGGCGCCTGTAGTTTTTTCTCAGGTAATCCCTGTTCGGCCTTTGTTCGCGTCGTGCTCGAAAATCTCTTTTCAAATTTTTGATATAAAAGGCGGACGAGGGATTGCTTGTTCTTTCACAGATTCATCTGCTTCTTTCTCACAAACTCTTAGCTTTGCTTCTGCTCAGTCGTTGCCACTTTTATCAAATAATCCTTTGCATTTTCCTAAAAAATGGCTGCACTAATTCATACAGCACTAGAGATAGAAATCTATGAGAATGCTTTGGATTTCTAGATTCTTTCCTTGCGCTCAGACGAGCGTGATTGGTTTGAGCATATTTTTGGATATAGGTGCCTGCTATCCTGGAGGAATATTGTCATTAATTGGGACATACTAAGGGGAGCCTCCAGGTTTTGGTCTCCTCAAGACCACCTCTTTAATTTCGGTATGAACGAGATGTGTCCTACCTATGAGGAGTTTTGTGCAATGGTGGGGATGGCACCTTCCCGTCTGATTGTCGTGCCTTCTTATCGGAGGCGTCCGTATATGGCAATTAGGGAGCTATTCTATACCACTCGCCTCGCTACTCCATGTTTTTATAATGGAGTAACTTTTGATTTGACTGTCCTTCCTGGAGCCTTTATAGAGTTCAGGGAGGATGACATAGATTACTTGAGGCATCGGCTATCAGCACTTTTTCTCTGCCTGGTAGGGAGATATTTGTTGGTGGGCCAACCCGGATTCATCGATGTGCGGGTCGTAGACCTAGCATTACAGGCACGGGATCGCCGGTTGAATATTATCCCGGTGATTATGGCGGAGACCTTGGCGGGCCTGGATGCTTTTACAGGCAGTGATGAGTTATTCCCTACGGTAGCCCCATTTTGATCCATATGTGGCTGGAAGAGCACTTTCTTTGGGTGATGGCCCCTGTACCGCCGGGAGCTATGTATGATCCGAGGCTTTATGGCTCTCGCGGTCACTTCCCTCAGACCAATTATTCGGAGTATGATTGGGCTGAGAGCTTTTTTCGTAGGGGCTCCATGGATATAGTCTGGGTGATCAGCCACTGGCAGATCCGGCGCTTTATCATGTATTCCACAGAGTTTAATCAGGTTGTCTTGCTGGGTATCGAGCGTACTTCTTTTTATAAAGCGGATATGATCTTGCGCCAGTTTGGGAGAGAGCAGCTTATTCCTGACTCGACCCGTCCTGTATTTCTGGAGTTGCATAATAATGACGGGGACCTGGGTACCACTATCCAGGGAATGTGGCGGCGGGATTTTGATAGGCTGGAGGTAGCCTATCTATTTTCTGATTATATGCTCCTTTCCCACGAGTATCTGTCGTGGATCATGATGGCTGCTGAGGGATCGTCCCGCGTGATCAAGCGTGGACTAGGGCAACTGCTGGACCGTTACATTGCTAGTGGCATAGATGCTCGTCTAATGGAAATAGGCGAGGACATTGATAGTTCGGGGCTAGTCGTCCCCCAGGCCTTGCAAGAGGAATTCAGGCGAGTGCACAATCTTGGTGCCGAGACGGCTCCTGGACCGAACACAGCAGGTCCTAGCAATGCGCCCCCAGACTAAGCAATGCAAGTAGGCAGCACAACCCTTGGGAATCAGAAGTGGCCGCTCCTCCCCCTCAAACTGGATGGGGCACGACTTTCAGGAATGATGGCAACGAGTCCTCCTCAACTGAGCAAAGTAAGCAGGCAGCATAACCCTTGGGAGTCAGAGGAGGCTGTCCCTCCCGCTCAGGCTGGATGGGGCACTGCTCTTAGAAATGATGGGGCCGGTCCGAGTAACACAGCTGCCCAGGAAAATGGGGATGCCAACGACGAGGAAGAGGACACTCCCGGGGGCTCTCACGCGGACAAGACTAGAGGTTCTTCTGCGCCTCGCAGAAGGAGCATATGGGCCCGACTGGGCGGACGCCGCAGGTACTGATGGACTGCTTCGGGGCTTAAGCTGCAAAAGAATGATAGTTTTGGGGCAACAAAAGGGGATAGGTGTAGCAAAATATTATGTACAAGCAAGTAATGCACAATCTAAATTTCTTTAGCAATCATTCCTAAGTTGCACCTTTGGACCTATACTTTTATATTTTAGTGTTTTTATATGTGAGCTTTTTGTCGTGGTTTTTCTTTTTCTTTTGTCAGTTGAGCGGTTTGAGCATCTTTGAAGGCGGAGGTAGGATCTTGATGATTCAAATGGTGCCTTCCCTCCCTTTTTTCTCCTGATTGATTTTTTTTATGCTCTAATTTTTGCCTAGGCCGCCCTTTCGGGTTTTCAACCTAGCGAACCCTTATTTCTCCTTTTATTGTTTTTTTTTATTTTTTTATTTGCTCTAATTTTTGCCTAGGCCGCCCCTTCGGGTTTTCAGCCTAGCGAGCTGGGGAGGGAAGCACCTGCTAGATAAGTTGGCTCAAGCATAATACCTTTTAAGCTTGTCAAGATTGAAGGGCTGAACGAGATCTTCGCCTCCTTGGTTCGTGAGGAAGATGGCACCTCCTGATCGGATCTCTTTGACAATATACGATCCCATCCACGGAGATTTCCATTTTCCCCTAGTATCAACATAACTAGGGGGTTTTTCTCGAAGCACAAGGTCCCCAACTTGGATGTCGCGGCCTTTAACTTTTTTATTGAAAGCTCGGGCTATGCGCCTTTGATACACTCGGGTATGCTCCAGCGCAAGCAAGCGTCGTTCATCAAGCAAGGCTAACTCTTCATATCGCCCTTTGACCCAGTCGATTTCTGCTATGCCAGATTCCATCATCACTCTTAATGATGGAATTTCTACTTCAATAGGCAGCACTGCCTCCATGCCATATGCCAAGGAATAAGGGGTAACCCCAGTGGGTGTGCGGACTAAGGTGCGATAGCCCCAAAGAACTAGCGGCAGTTTTTCTGGCCAGTCTCTTTCTGTATCAGCCATTTTTCTGATAATATTTTTGAGTGTTTTGTTGGCTCCTTCAACGGCACCATTGGCTTATGGTCGATAGGGGGAAGATTTATGCCTTTGGTTCTTGAATTCGTCAAGCAGACGATTCACGTCTCCTTTAAAATGCGTGCCGTTGTCTGAGATTATCTCGAAAGGTACTCCGTATCGATATATGATGCTGGTCCGGATGAACTCAGACACCTTTCGAGCATTTAGGATTTTATAGGAAGAGGCTTCCACCCACTTTGTGAAGTAATCGACGGCTACCAAGATGTATTCATGGCCATTGGATCCCTTCGGGTGAATTTGGCCTATAACGTCGATTCCCCATGTTGAGAAGGGCCAGGGGGCTATGGAGTTATATAGGACATGTGGGGGCACATGCTGCAGATTAGCAAAGTGCTGGCACTTGTCGCAATGGCGCACCCACCGAATACAGTCGGTTTCGAGCGTACTCCAATAGTACCCCTGTCGGATAATCTTCTTGGACAGCATATGGCCATTCATGTGGGGCCCGCAGGTACCACCATGCAGTTGGTCCATGATTTGCTCAGCTTTGGTCTGATCGACACATAATAAGTTAAGGCCTTGATAGTGCCTTTTATATAGGCTGCCACCGCTCAACACAAATTGTGATGCCCATCTCCGCAGGGAGACTTTCCCTCTCTGATCGACACATAAAATATCAAGACCTGTTAATACATTAACAAATGTCAAGTTACAGGGTCAATGCATCGGCAAATTGATTCCTATCTCGTGGCAAATAGTGGAATGAGATATAATCAAATCGGGCGGCAAGTGCAGTTAGTTTGGCATGATAGAGTTGTAGCCGGGGATCCTGGGTTTTCCACTTCCCTTTGACTTGATTTATAATTACATTGGAGTCTCCATAGATCTCGAGATCTTTGGCTCCCTTTACTGACTCCGATCAAAAGAACATCGCCGGTGGTGTCATGGTCAGTGATTTCCAAGACACCTTCGTCTGGGAAGCTAGGCTCAGTTGCATCTTTGGCTTTTAAGGGCAAGTCGGCTAAGTGGTCTGCAATCACGCTGCCTTTAATAGATTTGAGTGTGACATAGGTTATGTCAAACTCGTTGAGAAGAAACGACCACTTAGCCAGTCGGCTGGAAAGTGATGGCTTGCCAAAGATGTACTTTATAGGGTCCATCCTGGATATGAGCTTGATGGACCGTCCATGCAGATAAGTTTTGAGCCTTTGAGTGGCCCAGATTAGGCCGGTGCAGCTTTTTTCCAGCGCTGAATAATTTAGCTCGCTTCCTTGCAGCTTCCTACTTATGAAGTAGATAGCGTTTTCAATGTAGGAATCTTATTTTTCTTGGGCGAGCATAGCCCCTACTGACGTGTCTGTGACGGTTAAATATATGAGAAGATGTTTAAGTGTATGGGGTGGAGCTAGCACAGGTGGATTGGTAAGATAGGTTTTTATTTTTTTTGAAAGCTAGCTGGCACTTTTTGTCCCAGACTTGGTCAGTATTCTTTTTTAGGAGTTTGAAGAGGGGCTCACATGTGGTTGTAAGCTGCCGGATGAAGCGGCTGATATACTGCAATTGGGCTAAGAAGCCCTTGACTTCGGAAAAAAACAAAAAAAAAATGCTGACAGAAAAAAAATCGAGAATGGAAAAAGAAATATACCTCGCAAGTAGGAGCAAAACCAGTCATAACATTTGAGTTATTCCGACTCAACCTATCCATGGAGACGTAGAGCTCAGCCAGACCTGCCTGTCCCCAATCATAATCTATCACGTGGTCCAGATCTCGAAGGCAGCCTAGCAATGAAACCCTCAGGGAAGTGGAGGAATTGGCAAAGATCGACATCCCCAAGAAGAAAAATAAAAATGTTTTGGCAACACGAGCCACAGCAACGCTATCCCCAACATCAACCTGTCCAGCATTCTCCATAAGCCACTCATTCACACTGCGAATAGTAACCTCATCAGCCGTCTTGTATGTGGGCACAAACCCCAGAAGATCCTCCACCACATCATGATGCTCACGAAGGGTATAATCTGGTGTCAAGATCTGCCCGATGCTGGTAGGTATGCCTGTGATAGCAGCAAACTCACATGGGGTCATGGTAATTTCTCCCCAGCTGAGATGGAAAGTGTGGGTGATGTCCCACCAAAAGTCCCGCAATACATCGAATATGGCTGTATAACTGCAGAAAGAACTAAACACCCACATGAACACTCCGAAGCCCGCCTTCTCCACTAGAACCTGGGCCGGTGCGGGCATTGACTGAAAGATGTCAAATACCATATCACAGCTGGCTCGGGCCCTGCTCAAAGTCTTACGCTCCTGAAAAGAAAGAAAAGAAATAAAGGTAAAATTCTCACAAACCCCTTTTTCTTGCATAATTAATACATTATTATTATTTTTTAAAAGTAGTAGTAAAAAGAAAAGAGAGAAGAAAAACAACAAAATAAATAAGGCACTTTTTTTTACAAACAAAAAAAAAGAGAAAATACATTTGTACATTAATTTTTTTTACATATAAATATACATGTTAGCATTTTAGGTGTCATAAAAAAAATATATACTTTGCATTTAAATAGGTATGTCACATTTTTTATTTTATTTTCACATTCATGTTAAAAATAAATTGCCCATGCATTCACATTAAAAAGCATCTCATATATTTTTAGCATCACTTTCACATCAAATAAAGTAGTACATGCATCCATTATTTGCATTTATTATCCAATAAGATGCATTAAGAGTGCGCTAAAAAGAAAATAAAAATGCCACCCATCATGAAAAAAGAATATCTCCTTGGCATTTCTTATATCCCTACAGCATTGGCATGCATAGAAAATAAGTTCTGGTGCATAAAATATATCTATTTTGTCCTGCATATATCCGAAAATATATTCTAAAATGCGCCCGGAAAAATTTGCATTTCATTCCGAAAAGTCCGTATTGTGAACATATATCATGTAAAAATATTTTTATGTCTAAAATATGCATCATATAGCCTTATTTACATTAACATTATAAATCATGCATAATAGGGTCAAATAGTGACTACTAGTTCAATTACGCATCGCAAAAATAAATTGCCCAAATTTCGTGCATCACTTCCAAAATTGCATCATTTTAGCCCATAAATTGCATGCATAAACATCATAGGTAGAATATATATACTCCAAAAGTCCAAAACAATACAGGAATTGAGCAGATATGAAGAATTAACCAAATGGGTAGAAGAAAGAGTATACTTACAGCAGGATCCGAAAGATTTGAGACATGTTTGTACCAGTCACGCACCAGGTTACCCCAATCACGCTTTGAATAATAATAATCAACATGATTCCGAACCAAAGGAGGAAGTTCCCTCATCTCTTTGCCTAATTCTGGGTTCATTAGTACTTTCCCCTTCCGAGATCTTGAGGAAGAAGCCATCTGTGCAGAAAAACAAAATTTTTGACGGAAGAAAATTGAGAAAATAAGAAGAAATGAAAGAAATAAAAAAGAAATCTCTCTTCCGTCAACAATGGAAGAAGAAAGCAGAGAAGAGAAAGAAATGAAGACTACTCCTTCATCCCGTAAGTCAAGAAGGGAGGAAAAGTGGAGTTTTCACTTTTCCCCCTCCAAGCAACTCAGAATCAGCACTTAAGTCCTCAAAATTCCAAAGTTGCAAAATGGCCCCTAAGACTTAACAAAAAGTTAACAAAAGTAATTTTGTCAACCAAATTCGACGGCCTTTCATCCCAAGAACAAGGAAAGCTCGTCAACCGCAAGACAAACAGAAAAGTCAGAAAATTCGGTGGCAAAGGTAAGCCCCTTTCTTTTTTTGTAAAAATAAAGTCAAAAAAAAAGAGAAGAAGAGGAAAAAATAAAACATGCAAAAAAAAAAAAAGATGGCAAGCAAAAAAAAATCAAAGAAAAAAAAGAAAAAAAAAGAGGGAAAATAAAAAATAAAGTCATGAAGAAAATCAAAAAAAAAGAGAGAAAAAAGAAAAGAAAAAAGAAATCCCCAGACATGAAAGGCGGAAGCAAGTAAGCTAAATCACCGAACCAACAGCAGCAGTCAAAAGCATGAAAAGGTAAGAAATGTAAGAAAGGTAAGGTTTTCTTATTCTAGTTTCAGAAATAAAAGAAAAATCTTTTTTTTTTTTAAAAAAGGTTTTGTTTAAAAAAAGAAAAAGAAAAAAAAAGTGGCATAAAAAAAAAAAAAAAAAAAAGAGGAAGAAAAAAAGAAAAATCTTTTTCATGTCCAACAGATTTCGATCAGTTGGGTGCAGTTTTCGAAAATTTTTGAAGAAAATTCCTTTAGTCGTATTCGATGACAGACATTTATCAGTCGAGTACAATTTTCAAAAATCTGAAGGTCTTCTTATTATGTTTGGAAACAAGTTATTTACCAGCCAGACATAATTTTGAAATTGCCTCTTAACATATTTCAACGACAGGTATTTATCGGTTGAAGTATGGTTCTCGAAAAACATAAAAATCTTCACACCGTATTTGACAACGGTTTCGGACCGGAAGAATACGACTTTTCAAAAAACATGAAAATCTTTTTTTCGTTTGTGCTCTCGGATGGGTCTTTGACCCAAAGAGCACAACATCCTTGTTCGTTGTTCGTCTTGCTTGAGGCCAAACTATGTTTGGTCGGATTCTTTTTTTTAAGGGATACGTAGGCAGCCTACATTAATAGGTCCGACCATCAGAGCACTTAATTTGCATATGTGCTTAAAAACTGTGATAACCTGCTATAACTGACTAAAAATGTCTAGGATATGGAGGTTTGTTTCATGTTATAAATTACTGCATTATAACTGCTACCTGTTGCATCTTTCTCCCTCATTTTATAATTGAACGAAATTTGAAAGTCTATTTCTTATCAACGATGTTCGTCTACTCAGTAAGCTGCGGGCTACCCGTAGACTCCATCGTTGAGGGGCTCTCTAGACACCCCAATTTCGTACCCCTAGTATGTGACATGACATAAAATATCAAGACCTGTTAAAACATTAACAAATGTCAAGTTACAGGGTCAATGCATCGGCAAATTGATTCCTATCTCGTGGCAAATAGTGGAACGAGATATAATCAAATCGGGCGGCAAGTGCAGTTAGTTTGGCATGATAGAGTTGCAGCGGGGGATCCTGGGTTTTCCACTTCCCTTTGACTTGATTTATAATTACAGCGGAGTCTCCATAGATATCGAGATCTTTGGCTCCCCTTTACGGCTCCGTCAAAGAACATCTGCCAGCTGGTGTCATGGTCAGTGATTTCCAAGACACCTTCGTCTGGGAAGCCAGGCTCAGTTGCATCTTTGGCTTTTAAGGGCAAGTCGGCTAAGTGGTCTGCAATCACGCTGCCTTTAATAGATTTGAGTGTGACATAGGTTATGTCAAACTCGTTGAGAAGAAACGACCACTTAGCCAGTCGGCTGGAAAGTGATGGCTTGCCAAAGATGTACTTTATAGGGTCCATCCTGGATATGAGCTTGATGGACCGTCCATGCAGATAAGTTTTGAGCCTTTGAGTGGCCCAGCCTAGGTCGGTGCAGCTTTTTTCCAGCGCTGAATAATTTAGCTCGCTTCCTTGCAGCTTCCTACTTATGAAGTAGATAGCCTTTTCAATGTAGGAATCTTCTTTTTCTTGGGCGAGCATAGCCCCTACTGACGTGTCTGTGACGGTTAAATATATGAGGAGAGGTTTATGTGTATGGGGTGGAGCTAGCACAGGTGGATTGGTAAGATAGGCTTTTATTTTTTCGAAGGCTAGCTGGCACTTTTCGTCCCAGACTTGGTCAGTATTCTTTTTTAGGAGTTTGAAGAAGGGCTCACATGTGGTTGTCACCGGATTGGATGAAGCGGCGATATATCTGTCGCCTAAGAAGCCCTTGACTTCGGTTGGAGTTTTTGGCTGTGGCATCTCTAGGATGGCTTTGATTTTTGCTGGCTCGATCTCGATGCCCTGCTCGGTCACCAAGAATCCCAGGACCTTGCCTTTGGTAACCCCAAATGTGCATTTGGTGGGGTTAAGCTTCATCTGGTGCTTTCTTAACCTTTCGAAGAATTTTCGAAGGTCTTTGATATGGGCATCGTTGGCGTCGCTAGAGTGCACGATCATGTTGTCAACATAAACTTCCATTTCTTTATGGATCATGTCGTGGAAGAGAGTGGTGGCAGCCCTTTGATAAGTAGCCCCAACATTTTTCAGCCCAAATGGCATAACATTGTAGCAGTAGGTCCCCCAAGGAGTAGTAAATGAGGTCTTCTCATGGTCCTCTGCTGTCATTTTAATTTGATTGTAGCCCAGCATGTCGTCGACGAAGGATCTGACTTTGTGAGCAACAACGGTGTCTACCACACAATATCAATATTGGGTAGAGGGAAGTCATCTTTGGGCGACGTTTTGTTGAGGTCACGGAAGTCTACGCAGATTCGGACTTTCCCGTTGGGCTTGGGAACGGTCACTATATTGGACAGCCAGATCGGGTATTCTACTACCCGAATGAAATTGATGTGCAGCTGCTTCATAATTTCTTCTTTAACTTGTAGTGACCATTCCGGTTTGATCCGGTGGAGCTTTTTGCTTGATTGGTCGAGCATCCGGATATATGGGGATCCGGTGTTTAACTGTGGCTGGGTCTAGCCCGGGCATATCTTCGTAGGATCATGCAAATATGTCCACGAACTCTTTGAGGAGATCAATGAGTGCTACCCTTCAGAGCCTTGCAGGTAGCTGTCGATTTTGATTTCATTTATTTCGTTGTCTAGCCCCAGATTGATAGCGGACAAGTCTTCAGTCGCTGCTGATGAATGATGTTGTTCCTGGTGCTCAACTGACATTACAAGCTCAAGCAAATAATTTTTATCTTTTGGGTCCATTTCATCAAATGACTCATTATTATAATTATTTAATGTGTCTTTTAATGTAGGTGCAACTAAGGAATAAGTAAAGACATTTAGATTATCATTAATAGCAAACTGTACAGGGTTGTTTACATTGTTGAGGACCTGGGGTTTGAGATCATCAACTTTAGGGAGCGGATCGGTAGATGACCAATCCGTAAAGCTAGGGGAAGAAATAGGGATAGTATATTCGAAGCGGTCCACCAGATCTGTGGACATCAAAAGTGGACCGGTCGTGATATAGTAGTTCTGTAGAGGCTTGTCAGTAATAAGCTCAAACTCAGCAGGGAGCTTTTCATAATAAGTGCCTTCGTCTATCATACCCAGGAAGCTGTCTCCTTTACTTTCATTAGAAACTCCTTTTATTGATAAGTATATTTTACAGCACCTTTACTCTGGCTTAATGAGATAAACTTGCTCTTTTAGACCTCCTTGGCTTGTTCAGTTTCAAAGATTCTTGTGCCTGCCACCGTAATTACCTCGTTATCAATAAGATCTTGAATTTCACCTCTGAGTGAATAGAATTTGTCGGTAAGATGGCCACTGCAACAGTGGTACTCACAATACTAGGCATGGTTCCAGGTGACAAGTAACGGATTGGGTGGTTGGTAATTATCGATGTGCTTAAGTATCCCATGGGCCCATAGTGTTTGGAGTATTTCAGACCTTGGAGCAGGCAGATCATCATAGTGCCTTGGAATTACTTCTTTCCTTCCTCTTGGCTTAGGCAAATTTCCAGATTGGGATTTGGTTAAACAACTGGGTGGAGTTTTCTCCCTTGGATAATATTGCACTGGGATTGGGTTACCTGGACCCTGGTTCAAGAGAGGTTCTTTTTTTGGTAAGTAAATTATTTCTTTTGGGGTTCCTGGAGCCATTTGCTGGGAATAAGTATTTGAAGGATCGAGAGGAAGGTAATTCTTTTGGTTATAATAGCAGGCATTTAGGTGAGGGAGATTGAGGTTGATTTCTAGAGAATATGGGTTAGAACTATGAGCATTTGAAATCATGTTACCTTGGGCCATGGGATCATTATGTGGCTGGTGGCTAGCACTTGGTGACTTCCCAGAGGTTTGGAAAATGATATTTTCTGAGGTATCAGGATGGTTTACTTCAGGGGGTGAGAAGTATTATGAACATATTTTGGAATTTTGATCTTTTGGGAGAAGGCGGCAAGAGTTTCTGAGAAACCAGCTAAAAGATCATTTATTACGTAGCTTGTTATTCTCTCCGTATGGGCATCCAATTCTCTTCTTAGCCAGGCCTCAAGTCCAGGAGGAGGTGCGTACTCAGGAATTTCTTTTACTGGTTCCCAGCTGTTCCAGTTGTTGCTAGCTTCCGCCATCGCCTGTTTATTTTTAGCTGCCATTTTGCTTAGATTTGTATCCTTTGAATTGATTCTGCCCTTATCTGATCTAATACTGATACCCTCTGATCTGATTTCTATACTTATTTCCCGTATCAACCGGCCAGTATTATCTCTGCCTTTCCAAATTCGGGCCAGGTTTCTGAGGAAAATGGGTTTGGAGATATCAGGAGGCTGGCTGAAGGCTTTCTGGGCTTGGAGTACAGTGTGCCTTTATTAGTATATTTTATTTATTATTTATTTTCCCTACAATTGACCGGATAAGCACCTGCTTTATTTTGACGGTCTCAGGACTTTCCCTGGAACAGTGGATTCTTTCTCCAGAGTATAGGACCAACGTATTCCACCTGCCTTTCGACTCCCCAAAATCGGACTGATCTCAGGCGAAGGGCATATACTCTTTTCAGAATACACCATTCGAAATGGTCTAGGTCGAGCATCAAAGAATAATAAATCAGCCCCTGCGTATTATTATTTTTCTTGCACAATTTATTTTTTCATCATCATGCACCTTCTTTTCTTTTCTTTTTTTGACTTGCGTATTTTATTTTATAATAATTTTTTTTCGATGTTTTTTTTTTTTTGCAGGGGCTGACTCACAATTCAAAGATGCAAAAACCGGTCGGTCATTGAAGTATCTTGAGAATCTATATGCAGTCTAACGTTGGCTTATGCAGGGGGTAGGCTGGCCATGGTGTAGGGTAGCAGTTCGGAATATATTAACATGCGTGTGCGTGTGTGTGACCTCTAAAAAACAGTAAAATCGTTTTTTCTGATATAAAAACAGAAAATAAAAAGATATGGTCTGTCTTGCTGTTATGCGTGGATTTTCTCGGCTTTTTTAGTTTGAGCGCGAGCAAGCAAACACATCATATTAAGAAATAGAAAGAAAAGCGGGAGATCTATCTACTCCTAATAATTACAAATTTGTCCTATTTCTCCAAAATAAAATGGCAGAATGAATGCAAATATGTATAAGTTGTGGAAAGAAAATAATAAGCAGAAAGAAATAATAATATAGAGCCAAGAATAAAGAAATATTAAAAAATAAAGCCCCGACCCTTTTTATTGTGCTGCCCGAAATTTTATTGCAAATATATATATATATATATATATATATATATATATATATATATATATATATATTTATTTATTTATTTATTTATTTTGAAAATATATTTTGTTTTTTTTTTTAAATATACATGTAACAGTTATTGGAAGGAAACTGCTGCAAGATGGAGGATCATATCCACAAATATAGATACATATGTATAGGAACGCAATATTCAAATGCATAAATTAATATAACAAGCATACTTTAGCCAGAAATAAAGAAAAACAAAAAAAAAGTTTTTTTCTTTTATGAGTCTAGCCCTCCATTTTTTATTTAAAATAAAAACGATCTCCTCAGCTGAGTCGCCACTGTAGGTTTCCGGGACTGCGCCGCGCCTTTGGATAGGGGTGCGCGTACGTGCGGATGCGGGACACCACTGCTCTCATTTCATCCTCCTTTGTTTAAGGGGAAGACGGAGTTAAAAGTGCGAGAGGAGTGCTATCTAAGATAGCGCGTTTGAATACGCCTCAGTAACTTCCAGTGAATTTTTGGTCCAATATGAGAGTTTTGGGTTTTCTATATCAAGTTATCTCTTGTTTAGGGGATACCAGGATACTGGAATACATCACCCTTTCATTCTCATTCTCCATTTTTTAGGGGAAAACGAAAAAGTGCAAGAAAGGATATTGCGAGGGGCCTCACTATGGATTTTATGAAAATTACCTTATGGCCTATTTCGGATCACTATGAGTGCTTTGAGTTTCCTACATCAAGTTATCTCTTGTTCAGGGGATACCAGGATATAGGAATGCATCACCCTTTCATTCTCATTCTCCTTTTTTTAGGGGAAAACAGAAAAGTGCAAGAAAGGAGTGTTGCGACGCCCCATTGGATCCAAAATGTTTTATAGAGTCGCCATCTTTATTTTTAGAAAGAAATAAAGCAAAACCAAAAAAAAGAAAAACCAGAGATACCCAACTCGCCCTTTCGGTCTCAAAAACGGTTTTTGGCTAAAGTATGTTTTTTGTTATATTTATTTAGCAAATAAACAAAGCATTAAAAGATAGGAAATAAAAGCAAATACATCCGTGGCTACATTATTTACGGACTTGCAGCCATCTCCTTACAATAGTTACAAATATATTTTAAAATATTTGGCCATAATAACGGCTCTTTTACATAGTTTTTCCTAACTAAATTCGGGCAGCACAACGACTTATATTTTCTACATTTGGCCGGATTTTGAAAATAACTTTTATAAAATAAACGCCCTTAAAGGCTATTACCTTTTAGAGCGGGGAGTGCTCGCTCTATCCTTCGAGAGAGGGAGACTTTTTTATACTGCTGCTGTTGTGATTTGGGCAGAGTAACGGCTTATTTTTGGTGGTTTTGGCCTATTTACTCGGATAGAGTAACAACTTATTTTTGGTGGTTTTGGCCTATTTATTTGGGCAGAGTAACGGCTTGTTTTTAGTGGTTTTGGTCTATTTATTTGGACAGAGTAACGGCTTATTTTGAGAATTTTGGACCGGGGAAATAGGGTGGATACCTAACTAGAAGGCTAGGGATCACTTTGACCGGTTAGTTTTAGGTTTGGCGGAGTTTTGGCAGGGTTTCGAGGTTTTATAGGAGGATCACTCTCTATCTCACTTTGCTCTCTATTTTCTCAGCGTAACGAGGATGCGGAGAAATTTTATCGGTGTTTTCTCGGTGTCTAAAAGTGATCCCTAAGCCTTCTATTTATAGGCTGAAGGAGGGATTCATCGGGAATTTCTTTTTCTCTCTGCATGCTCAAATCCCTTATACACTGCGCATTGAAAGCTGCATTTTGCATTAACTGGGAGGCCTCCTGTAGCACCATGGGCTCCCTTATGGCAGCGCCAAGGCACTGTTCATCTTCCAAATTTTGCACTTTCATCCCTCACATTTTATTGTTTCGCGCATCCTGTTTTGCCTTTCGCATTTTTAACTCCTGTAACTTGACATTCGTTAAGTTCAAACATGTCTTGATATTTCATGCCAGAGTTACACATCAGGGGTACGAAATTGGGGTGTCTACAGCTGCCAAACTATTTTATAAATTTGAATAGTTTGTTGAATGTGTAGTGGGAAAAAGGTAGATGAAAGTTTGTTTTGGTAGTGATTTTGCAGCGCGATTCATCAATTTTTGCATCGCGGTGCAAAATTATGTTTTCGTAATGACTTTGCATCGCGATGCAAAATTGGATTATCTAATTAAATTGATTCAGTTTAAATTGATGCATCGTGATACATTTGAGTGAATGATCAGTAGCGCACTTCAAACTCATTAAGGTTATTGTAATTTTTTTCCTTCAAAAGTGTCATTTTTTGGTTTAAAAACATAACACGAGACTAGAGGGGTTATAATCTTGAGAAAGTGGATTGACTCGAATTTACCTTTGAAAAAGTTTGTTAATCTTAGGGATGTAAGTGGTTTAATTCGGTTTGGTTTAAGCCAAAACACGAACCGAACCACTCCCAATTGGTTTCAAAACTTTCAAACGGAACCGAATCGAAAAAGGCTTGGAACCAAACCATTCGGTTTGGTTTGATCTGGTTCGGTTTTGTGGTTTATATAAATTGATTTTAATCAACTTAACCAACATTAAGAATAACAATATAAATAAGATTTAAATCTAGAGTTAACATCAAAATTAGAAAATAACCTATTAAAAATAAATTATCATAAAAAATAATAATACAGATTCCAAAATAAACACAAACAACGGAAGAAATAATAGTCGTCCAATAACTAAGATTTTGTTTGGTTTAGTGTGTGTGTATATATATATTATGACTAAATCAATGACTTAGATTATGCATATCAGATGATCTAAAGGTTCAGAATAGTTAACAAATGTTATATAATATATAATATATAATATATAATAAATAAATAAAAATATATAGGTTGGTTTGATTCGATACAAAAAACTGTAAACCGAACCGTTTTCGATCAAAACCGAATCAAACGAACTGGTATGGCTGGTTCGGTTTCATTTTACACCCCTATAATCACGTCTTATTTATGACGCTATTTGGGCTTTAGAGCTTAATTTACCATTTTCAATATTTTATCAACCAATTATTATTAAATTGTGTACCATCCGCGGCCTCATTTAGTGCTTAAAAAATTTACAAAAAGAAAAGTTAACCCATAAATTTCTACATTCAAAGTCCTTTTCTTTTAAGTTTTAACATTATACGGTCAAATTTATGTGTTGACTTATTGAATAAAGTTTCGTCCACCGCACGTGATTGCAAACTTCAATCTTATGAAAAGGTGAAGACATTTTTAGGAGAAGGGTAAATCGACATTATAATAAAAGAATTGGATTATATTTTACTTCTCTTTTCTTTAGGAAAAAAATTCTTTTCTCATTAGCCAAATGTGAATATTATTGGTGAGAGAAAATAATTAAAATTTGAAGTCCACGTGTCAAAATACTATGGCAAGAAACATGACCTGATCCAACTAGTCAAGAACTCAACCCATTGGCCAAGGCCATATCCAAAGCCAGATAAGGTGCTGACAGTGCTCACTCTACATCACAGAAACCATGAAACAAAATTTGATAGTGTTTCTTATATTCCACAAATTGCCTATCTATCACTCTTAAAGCAATTCGAAATAACCCCAGAGAAAAATATTAGCGATGGCTCAAGCTATGGCTTCAATGACTGGCTTACGTGGCTCCTCTCAGGGTGTGTTGGAAGGCTCCATCCGCTTGAACTCAGCCAGCAATGGTCGGATCACCGTGCCACGATCTGTGTTCACCGTTAGAGCCCAGCAGGGTTCAACTGAGCCCGAAACAAGTCGCCGAGCCATACTGGGTCTTGTCGCCACAGGATTGGCGTCTGGATCTCTTGTTCAAGCTGTGCTCGCCGAAGCCAGAGGGATCAAGGTCGGCCCTCCTCCCCCACCCTCTGGTGGACTGCGTAAGTCTCCCTATGGTTTCTGTTCTTCTCCAGCCCCTAATTTTTACTTTCATCACATTTTTTTCCTTGAATGATCACAGTATTGTTCTATATCAAGGAAATATATGGAAATGGCTAGTAATATGTATCAGAGCTTGTACTCTTGTATTATGGGTGTGACTATATTGCTATTGTGTCTAATGCTTTTCGAACAAGGTACAATACGTTAATGCTCCATTATAAATGAATATTAGGCCACTCCTACAATGAGTCAATGACATTCTCCCCCCAAGGCAAAAACTTATATATGATGGTCTTCCAAGTATTTTATGTAGGACGAATCCTCTTGACCCGACCCTCCGTATGTTGGTGAATTGAGTTAACGGAGACCTACTTTTCTCACATAATAGCAAGTGAGTGTAACTTCGTTCTAATAAAATCACAGAGGACGAAATGATACAAGGAAATAAAGCTGCAACATTAATATGTTTTGATGACTTAATTGCTAGTATTTGAATTTACCGACATTACCATGGTGGCCAAAAATGTGTTTTGGCAGCGGGGACTGAGAACTCGGATGAGGCCAGAGACTTCGACCTACCATTGAAGAATCGCTTCTATATTCAACCCCTCGCACCGACAGCGGCAGCAGCGAGGGCCAAGGAATCAGCAAAGGAGATTGTTAAGGTCAAGGAGTTCATCGACAAAAAAGCTTGGCCATATGTCCAAACGACCTTCGTCTTAAGGCAGGGTACCTTCGTTATGACCTCAACACTATCATCTCTGCCAAGTCCAAAGATGAAAAGAAGTCACTCAAAGACCTCACCGGAAAGCTTTTCGAGGACATCGACAAAGTGAGTCAAACTCCTGCTTTCCACTTCCTGTTTGATTGAATAGGCCCAGATCTCTCACTTAAAACAGTTTAACTGACCTCTGTTTTTCTTTTTCATTGTCATTTCAGCTGGACTATGCAGCAAAGATTAAAAGCACCCCTGAAGCAGAAAAGTACTATGCTATAGCTGTATCTAGCCTCAACAATGTTCTTGCAAAGCTTGGTTAGAACAACTTCAACATCTATTATGGTGTAACCACTACTTTTCGAATGATAAGACACTTTGTTGGATTTGATTTTCAGAGAACTGAATGTAAATTAAAGAACATTATATGGTGATTCCTGGAAATTGGCACTTCAAAAAGAATTCAACAAAACATACCAACCTAATAACGGCTAGTCTCCATCAGCATAATTCGGGATTTGAAAGCGCAGGAGCCACTTCAATCACAAAGGAAACAATAAAAATCAGCTGACACAAAAAAAATGTCACACCAAACTTTACATATTGACATATTAAGATCCAAACTTCAAGTTAATTAACATAAAAAGTCAGGGAAAATGCGAAGTTCAAGCATTTGCCAACTAAGAGAACGCTATTATACTCTGTGCCGGATACCTATAATAAAAAGTTATAAGTAGATAACTTTTAGCAAGGGAAAGGAAACGATGAGCACTTGCAAATGATTGATTGGACCTGGTTTTACCCTTGCTGGTTGAGCAACTTCTTTTCTGTTTTCATTCCTTTGAAAGTTATTAGACTATGTGGCGACTGATAGAATGCCTTGGTAATTGGACATCCTCCCTTTGACACTAGCTTTTTCCCAATGCATCCAGTTTTCATATTGTATGAAAATATAGTCTTGTCCTTCAACCAGAACCATACAGTGGCAGACTCGGCCACTAAAGGGACAAGATCAGCCTGCAGATATCCTTCCTTGTTTATTAATGCCAATGGAACAACTATTTTCGTTTCACTCCACTTGTGATTCTTGTAATCTTCTAGCAGTAAGACTTGGAGTTCTTCTTTCACTATATCAGCAAGTGCTAGTTTCCCACTCCAGTTCAGAGCCCAGACCTTCTCCCAGTCTGGGTACAGATCGTTCCGCAAGGTAGTTACTGTAAAGCACTCAGTTCCCAAATCCAGGGATACCACTTCCTGTGAAAACTGTGATCCAATTTTACATATCTGAAAGCAGTGAACAGCAGAATCTGTTGACACAACCGAAATTCTCACCCTTTTCTTGTTGTCCACATCCTTTAAATTTGGGATTTTCAGGGGTTTCCACAAATTATCCCTCCCAACAGTAAAAGCTTCACAAAATGCACCATTTTGGTCAGTTTCATCTTCATATGTGGATACCAATTTATACTCGCTGGTTGATCGAAGAAAACTGAATGTCATGGCAAGCTTAGTCTTTTTTGGATCAGGCAATTCAAGAATTTGCTGAGTGGCTGGGTTCTTGATGTTGTACTTATGAGTCACATTACTCCTCCTAAGTAACAAGCCATCACAACCACAGATCAATTGAAATGTTTCGTGTGTCGGAGGACTCGAAGGTATTTTATTAATAAAAGCTTTATGGGTGCCCCGGCGCATATGCCTTTCAATAAACTGGCGATCTTGAACTATTGCATACCACTGCTTGCACACAACCTGAAGTTTTACCAAAACTTTCACCGGCAACAAGCTCAGAATCTCAACAATTATTTCAGGTGGAAATATTGTTTGAGTGACATGAAAATAAATTTTCTTTTCATCTTTCTTCCCACAGGCAGTCTCTTTCTTATTCAAGTCCTTGGAGGGAGATATAGTTTGAGCAACACAAACGGAAGTCTTCTTTTCATACTTGGAAGATTCATGGCTCTGCAGTGATTTCTTTTTTGAGCAGCCTATAGATCTGCAAACTGAATTCCCCATACCACATATAACAGGGGGTATGTTCTAGAGTCTGCAAATAAAGAGAGAAACTAGACAAATGCACGATTAGATTCTTTCTCAGGAATATAAAGACGCCAAGCACAAAAGACAAGCAGCTTTTTGGACATCAACTGATCTGGTGTCTGTTGCTGCATAATTAACCAATTTTTTTTGTTTGTGGAAATTTCTGATTTTTCAAGTAAAGCACATAAAATAATTTTTGTGTGTGTGTGTGAGAGAGAGAGAGAGAGAGCTACCATCTCACGTTCATCTAAAAAGATGATAATATAACATTTGCTATCAACTACTGCTTGGCCCATTGCTTGCCAAAAATGCAAACCTCCAGCACACGCCATAATCTACAGTTATATTTTATGACAGTTTACCTTGCAAAGGCACTGAACAGGCGAAATATACACATATAATGTGTCTCTTGACTATGATCCATATATTTGCGTTAATATCTTTCTCTATTTCTTTTCTTTCCATCAAAATGTGTCTCTTTTATTCAGAAACTAGCTGTTTTAACTGAAAACTATGAACCAAGTAAACTACATGCTCTAAGCAAGGATGAAACAGTTCCGAGTAGGAATGCAGCATTATGCAATCTTTTGCACTTTAGTGGACAGAATTCAAGTCATAGAGTTATTATTGGATCTCCACTATTTGATAATTTGAACTAGTTTTGCTTGAATTCCAAATATAAAGGTGCAAATTCCATGCTCCCAAACATAGCTTTAGGTATAGCTTGGATGCCTTGGCAAAAAGAACATTGAGCTCTGAAACCAGTGGATTGTTATGCAAGGAAAATGTTTGAACATCTAAAAACACTCACACATGCACATTTATCAATACAAAACTGTGATGGCAATAAGGTGCCCAAGAGCATCAAAGTTTACAAGCACAGTTGGGCAAGGATCACACACTTAACTCAGAATTTAACATTGCAATGCCTCGAGTCCAAAAGCCCGGTTCGCTACTACACCTACCATAGGCCACCCAAAAGTCCAACGATGTTGCTCACTGGTAGTACCGTAGCAGGTGATCCACTTATAAAGCACACATATGTGGAATCAGAGTATTACATACATAGACAACACACAAGAAGGAGAACAATCGCTGAGATGATTAATCGAAAAGTAACAAGTAACACAATAGCACACTCTCATTTAGGTCCCAAGATAGTGCGAAATTAGATGATCAGGCAGAAACTAAATTCCACACTACATATGAGTAGACACTAATTCATTCTACAGTCAATATCCCAAATATTCAAACCCAAGCCCAAATGCAAAACCCTGATGGCGATATTTGGATGAACTAATGAATCAAAGCCACACAGAGTGATCCAGAAAAAAACTAAAGAGTCATCACACACAAAATTCACCACAGCACACACAGAATGATCCAAAAAGAAGAAACCCTAGCAATTTGATTTGGAAATATGAAACAGAAAAAAGCTCTGTTTGTTTCTACCACAATTAAAATTACAAAAAAAATGAAAATGCACCAATAATAATTAGAGAAACTTTCATTAAGATCAAGGAAATTACCAGAGACTGTGGATAGCTGATAGCGACTCCGTTGATCAATGGACGACCCACCCACACTGCACCATCATCACCAAGAGAGAGAAAGTGTGTATGTGTGTGTGTGTGAGGTTACTTCACACTTTATAGAAGCCTGTGAAAATACCATTGTACGTACTGTACTGCAATTGCATGACACGTGGAGATATATATTTGGCTACATAACTTAATTTACTTTCCTTGGCCACGTAAGTAAACAACTTTAAAATGAATTATTAAATATGTCATTTTTTTTAAACAATTGACTTTCAAAAGAGGACTGTTACCCAGACGGAAGAAGTAGTAATTTAAATTACTTTTATCTAGAACTATATGTCAATTTATGTTTAAAATAAATTTCCTTACTACTTGAATAAATTTAAAATGACAAATCTTTTCACAAATGGTACAATTTTCCAAAGATAACTTAAGTGGATAGCAGGTTGTAGTTACTTTTTGAAGGTAAATAACTGTTTACCTGGTTTTGGAGTTAGATGACTTGTTTGGCTGCCCATTGTGAAGATAGAATGATCTAAAAAAATTTATAAATGAGTTTGAAGTGTTGATAACTTGTTCTGGTGTGGACATTCTAAGTGACGTTTTCACTTCGTTAGGTATAGCCCATATACAAAATTTAGCTATGCACTAGTATGAGTGAGTGATTGAGTGATACGACAGTTATCATCAAAGTAAAAATATTAGGTAAAAATTTAGGTAAGACGGTCTTGCGATTTGTTTTTTTATAAGACGGATATTCTTTATCCGAACCATCATGTGTGGTGAGTTGAGATGTGAAAGAATGTAGTTCATTTTTACAATTTAAGATCCGTGAGACCATCCTATAGGAGACCTACTCAAAGTATTAAGAAATACTCCTCCGTTCCTAAATAATCGTTTTATTTGATCTAACACATCGTTTTAGAAAAAAATATTTGATTATAATATAAATATTGATGTATTGGTTTTTTTTAATATCTTTATGTATGTAACCATAATTAAATTAGGTAAAAAAAGTAAGAGTAAAATAGTAAAAATAGTTTTTTTAAATGAATGTTTTTGAAGAGAACAATTATTTTAGATCGGATAAAAAAAAGGAAAGGATGATAATTATGTAGAACGGATAGAATAGATTTAATTATTAACTTAATTAATTAAATATTGTTAAATAAGATATAGACAAGAATATATGATTGACTAGAAGTGACAAATAGATGAGTATGGACGGGTATGGGCGTACCCATATGAACAATGAACTCAAATGCGTAAACGAGTAAGTGCTTATTTAATAATATATGCATATATATGTAGGCAGGTAATAAATGGGTATGAGCGCCCATCTCCTCATTAATACAAAATAATCAAATAAATATAATACTTACAAAAATTCATTTCGTTTAACAAAAAATTATTTAAAAAATTCAAAACCATTAATTTTTTTTTAAAAAATAATTTACAGGTTGAAAGAGTGTCCCGGACCTCCCGGTTGTCGTACAGAATGGTCGTATGTAGTTCCCAAAGCACAAGATGTTGAACAAGGAGGGCAGGAGAATGAACCACCTCAGACTCAGCCACCTTCTGATTGCTCTTTGCGAAAGAGGGTCAGACGGTCTACGTGGCAGAATTCTGTTAGTGAATGGTGCTACTGTGCCTTTTTGGGGGAATGATGCTAACACACTAATGGTTCTATTGAATATAAATCTATGTCCATTTCCACATGTGTCGGGAGATATTTAAGTTAAACAATGAAGCTTTTTCATCTTCAACAATTGTCTATTGGTTGGTTTTAGCATGGATACCAGAGTGGGCGTTCATTTAGCCCATCATAATTAATGGTTTTAAATGAACATGTTTATTTATGCTTACTTGAAATTTTGGGTGTTTTCATGCCAATTATTTATTGGATGGTCTAGGTGAGCAAATGAGTATGAGCAAAAATTATCACCTCTATGATTGACCCATTAGAGTAGAATACTTTTCTGAATTCAAATGGTTGAATCTTTTTACGGAAGTCCCTATAATGAAAATGAGTATGAATGATGAGCAGGGCCGGTCATGAGTTTCGAGAGGCCTATGATAAAAAAAAGGGGGGGCTTTATAAAAATGAAATCATTTAAAGTATTGAGAAAAAGAAAAGTAAAAAGTTTATAGCAAGAATTAAACCCAAAATCTCTCATAACCTATCAAGTTTGTTAACCATTGGGTTAACTATTCTACACTAAAATAATTAACACGTTATAACTTATATCCAGTTCACAGACTAAAAAAGTAACAGACTAAAATAAGTGACAACCTAGGAGTCAAACCTGTAACCTCTACCTTAAATCATGTACATATTAACCATTTGATGAAACCAATCAATTATAAACCTTTTTGACACTATAATATATATACTAAATATAAGGCAGTACCCAAACATTTGGGACCCTAAAAGTTGGGGACCCATGACGGTTGCCCCTCTTGCCACCCCCAGGGCCGGCCCGGATGATGAGAGTAATATTGTAGAATTATTCATTTAGGTACGGTGTGAATATATGTAGGAACGCTACAGAACTTTCTATGGTTGTTTCGAATGTGAATTCTATTGAAGAGTACTCGGATTATATTTTTCAACGTCTTAGTTCTTACTCACCTAGAGCAGTTCCAGGCTGCAAAGTTTGAGATGACCCTTTGGCAGGTTTAGAAGTAACGAAATGAAGTTGTATGGAAGAATGTTTTGAATATTGTTGTTAGTCGTTGTTTGAGTTTTTTGTATGCGGGGATTGAAGCCCATTCTACTCCACAAAAAGCGTTGCATGTAGGGTTCAACCAGTGACGGATCCAGGAATAATATTGACCGGTGTCCAAAATTTTAACTACTCCTTTCGTTCCAAAATATATGAAGTTTTGAGAATTTTCACATAGATCAAGGAAACATATTGTAAAGACTAAACTACCCCTATTCAAACATTAATGAGGTGTTTTGATATTCTTGCCCTAAGAGCCAAACACAAATTACAGAGTTAATAAATCTGGGTAGAATTGGAAAAAAAAATGAAAAAAGTTCCTTAAAAATTAATAAGTGTCATCTATTTTGGAACAAATAAACTCTCAAAACGTCATATATTTTGAGATGGAGGGAGTATTACATAAAAAATATAGAAATTACAATTGTCCTTTATACGTTTTCATACATTGAAAACGCGTAATTACATCTGTTCAACGTTTACATGTAATCACTAGAAGGCGCCCCTGTTATCCTTCAAGTCCTTCATTAAGGTTAGATGCTACCTTCTTTAAAGAAACTTCTTTGGTCGGGTTTGGTATGGTTGCTCGAGATGACTTGGGTAGTTTTGTTGCTTGTCGCTCCAGTACTTCCTCGGCCTGATACCTGTTGATAAAGGGGAGACATTGGGCTTTCATGAAGCTCTTTCTTGGATTACATCTCTTGGTTTTTCTAGAGCCATCTTCCAGGTAAATTAAAGTCTCTGATTATTGACATTTCAGTTTGAGACATCATTGCAAATTATAAATATATTTTACAAATCCTGACCTCTCAATGTCACCAGTCTCTCGTATAGCTAATATGGTTGTGCAAATAATTGCAACTGACTTTTCTTTATTTATTTTCTAGTCCTCATTGTTAGGTTGAGCCTTGACATTTGTGGATGACCCCCTCAATATTTCCTGTACTTATTATTCACATTAATAAATTTCCTTTGTTGCCTCAAAAAAAAGAAAAAAAGAAGAAGAAGTTAACTAGCTAAAGCCCATGTTATACTAGGCAAAATTTGGTATACTCCCACCCTTCATCTCTAACTTATATTCTCATATTTGACTTTTTTAATGTGGTCAAATTGGATGCTCATTTTTAAACTTATGTTCTTCGTAGAAATAAAAAACATAAAAATGTCATGTTTACCGCTATTTATACAATTAAGCCTTGGTGAAGGAAAAATTCGTTTTAGTTAAAGACAACTTTGCCTTTACTAAGGCTTGTTGTAATAAGTGGTATATGAACTTAGGCCTAGTATTTAACTTTATCAACAATACTGTTAAGTTATCAACTCATCTAAAAAGCTTAAACTATTAGATAGAGGCTCAATAATTAATATATATTAAGCTTAACACTCCCTTTTACGTGTGACACCCGTCCACACGTGGAGAGATACACGAACATGCCTCACCAAGGCCCTCGCGTGTGATACCCATCCACACGTGGAGAGATACACAAACATGCCTTACCAAGGGCATCACAAAGAAAACAGAGTGACAACATGCACTCACAATATTTTGAGTAATAAATGCAAACAAAATGACTCGATCTCATGATCTTGCCAAACTAGAGCTCTGATACCATGTTAAGTTACCAACTCATCTAAAAGCTTTTGTTAGATAAGAGCTCAACAATGTATATGGAGCTTAACAATTACCGATATGATAAAATATGTGTTTTGGCAGCTGGAACACTTGCTAAGATGAGGTCAGACACCTCGAACCATTGTTGAAAAAGCCACGTGCACAAACAAAGGCAGCAGTGAGGGCAAATGAGCCAGCAAAGGAAATGGTTAATACCAAGTACCATTCATCAACAAAATGGCTCGGTCTTATTGGCTGACATGAAAAAGATGCGACACCAAACTTTATATACTGAAATGATCAAAATCCAATCTTATGATAGGCATAGAAAAATGACCAACATTAACATAAAAGTTCTGACAAATTCAGAATTCAAAACATAGACTACTACGAAGGATACATTTTACTCTGTGCCAAACACCCAGAATAAGAGATAACAAGAGAAAGAACATGAGGAGACTTACAAATGCATTGATCGATCGAACCCTGTTTTTATTCTCGCAGCTTGTTCAGGGGATTTTTAGGTTTCATTCCTTAAAAAGTTACTAGACTTGGTGACCATGCATAGAATGTATTCATGATTTTACACCATTCAACTGCCGACACTGTGTTCCTCGTACATCCAATTTTCATATTGTATGAGAGTATTATCTTTTCCTTCAATCAGAACCATACATTTTTAGATTCGGCCATTATAGGAACCAGATCACCCTTCACATATCAAATCTTATTCACGAATGCCAACAGAACAATCGTTTTCCCTTCTCTCCACTTGTGCTTCTTGTAATCATCTAACACCAAGACTTGAAGATCTTCTTCAATTATATGGGAAAATGCTAGTTTCCCGCGCTAGTTTAAAGTCCAAACCTTTTCCCAATCTGGAAACATATCGTTCGGCAAAGTAGCCACATTAACTTGTTCAGTTTCCAAATCCAGAGATACCACTTCACGTGAACTGGGGCAGCGGTCACTCGAATGTCCTTGGGTTCAGTGGGCACGGAATTTTCCTTGACCATGTTGCAAGGTACCGAGGATGAGCTAGCAACGGGCATAGAGCTATCCTCGGGCAGGCTAGGTGCCGAGGAGGGTTGAGTTGTGTGCAGATGGCTAGTAGTAGGGTGGGCTATAAATGAGCTTGAGTGCCCATGTGCTCATTAGTTGAAAATTATACTCTATTCGTTTCACCTAGATATTTCACGTTTGAAAAGTCTAATATTAAGGAATATATTAATGTTATTGGATTTTGTCATAATTATAAAAATACTTAAGATCAACTAATCGGTTTAAAACACAAGTGGATGGTAATTAACGATGAAAGGTTATAAAAATTGTAAACATAATTTTTAAAAGTTAATTTTTTATATGAAACACCTAAAAGCAGTGTTCTAAAACTCCCTGCCTAGCTCCGTCTAAGCCCCGCCTAGGCGCTAAGCCCCTCTCTACCGACGCGACTTTCTTAGTCGCCGCCTAATCAACCAAGTCGGCGTCTATGCCAAACCTCGCCGACCTTAATTTATTTTTGTAACTTTGATTTTATGGCATGCGGTGACCAGAGAAGGAAGGGGGGGCAAACTGGAGAAGGAAGGGGAAGTGGTAATGGTGAGGCAGAGAGGGAGGTAATGGGGGGCGAACTGGAGAAATATTTTTTTTTGTTTTTAGTTCTAAACATGGCTGATTTATTACTTTGAGGTTGTTGGGAATTGAGATTAATGGTAGGTTTGTATATTTTTGTTCATTTTACAAATATAGACAAGTGTTTGATAAAATGATAAACATAAAAAAAATTAAATTTGTATTCAATGTGTTTGATCTTTGATGTAAATTATCAAAAAAAATTGTAATTATGTCTTAATTCTAGGCCCCGCCTAGGCCCCGATTACACCTCGACTAGTTCCCTAGGCGCTAAACGCTAGTGTGCCGCCTAGCGATTTTTAGAACCTTACCTAAAAGTAGTATAGTAGACTTCTTATCTGAAACGAAGAGAATAGTAAATAAAAGCAAACATTACAAAATTCAATTTACTATTACCATTATTATTTAAAAAACAAAGGTCACAACTCATGAGTCAAAGTCATGACCCATTAAATCGTTGGTAATGATCCCATCCACTTAATGCCGAAAAGGTTAAGCTTGAGAGGAGGAAAGTCTTAGCATTCCATATGTGTTAAGAATCTACACTCTTCTTCTACAATCAAAGGAAACAAAATAGTTCAAGGGAGCCATAAGTAACTATCCCTGTCTGCAAGGGTAGCGGGTGTAATTTTCTATTTCCTAATCCTTAAGGGTATCAGTTAGTTAGTTAGCTAGTTAGTTAGTATAAATTTCCTCTCTATTTCTCTGTTGGAGATAGACGAAAGACAAAAAAAAGTCTTAAATCTTGGTTTAGAGAACAAATTGTACACTACTTCTCATATTCAATACAATTCATTCGGTTATCACTGTCAAAGATTAGGGTTATTTCTTTTCTTTAATTTCTTCATGGTATCAGAGCAGTCACTGCAATCCAGCTTCCACTAAAATCTATCTGGTAAGCCTCCTTCTCTTTATCTCTGATCTTCCAAATTCAATTCCTCTTCTGCTCTTGTCTGTCTGCCTTCAAATATGACAGATTCTTCTTCTGAACAAACCAAGAAAGAAAACCAACATAATCATTGATGATTATGATCTTCCAGAATCTTGTCTTCAATTAACTTCTGGCCATCCCCTTTATCTTCATCCTAATGATCACCCTGGAATGAATCTTGTCTCTGAAATCCTTGGTGACTCCAACTTCAATCAATGGAGAATCTCTGTCAGTACTGCCCTATCGGCCAAAAACAAACTTGGCATGATATATGGTTCAAACAAAAAAACCAACCCCTCTTTCAAAATATGTCAGTGCCTGGGAAAGATGGTTGTATCTTGGCTCCTTAATTCTGTCAATCTTGATATACAACAAAACATTGTTTACCTCACCACTGCTCATGAAATATGGGATGATATAATCACTAGATTCACTCAAAGTAATGCACCCAAGATTTTTCAAGTTCAAAAGAATATAATGTTGTACACTCAAGGAAACCTGCATATTAATGCCTACTTCACTAAGTTCAGAGGATTATAGGATGAATTGTCCAACCTGCTTCAAACACCTAAATGTGTCTGCAACTGTACTTGTGGAGTAGCCATTGCTCAAAATGACATTGATCACATCACAAAACTGACCCAGTTCTTGATGGGACTGTCTGAGAAATACACTGATGTTAGAGGGCAGATACTCAGGATGACCCCTCTCCCTTCTATTACCAAAGCAGTGTCTATGCTTATTCAAGAAGAGGGACAAAGACAACTTATCAACATAATTAACTTTGAGAACATCAGTTCTGCTTTGATGGGCAAGATAAATTCAAACACTGGAAACAAATTCACAAAAGGTAAGTCAACAGGAGTATACCAAGTCTCTCCTTCCAAGGGCAAGTTCTTTTGTGATCACTGTCAAGGTGACTCTTATACTAAAGATAAATGTTTTTTTCTTCATGGTTACCCTGAGTGGCACCAACTATTTGGAACAAAACCTGACCCTGCCAAGATGCCAAAGAACAAAGGATAAACTAAGAACAATCCTGCTGCTTATAATACTTCTGTTGAAAGTTCCAACAAAACTTCTGGAATCAAAAAGGATGGTACTTCCTCTTCAAACAACAATAATTACTTCACTCAAGATCAATACCAGCAACTTATAACTCTGCTCAACAGCATGAAGAATGTCAGCTCTGCCACAGTTATGCTTGACAATCCTGAAGACCATTTGTTAGGTACTAACACTACCACTTCTCAACCTATGTGCCTTGCAAGTATCAAACCTACCTCTTTTGACTGGATCATAGAAACAGGGGCTAGTGATCACATTACTATCTGTTTTGAGCATCTTACTAACCCTATACCTGTTAATACCATGATTCACTTACCTAATGGGAAGACCTCATCTATCACACATAAAGGGAGTGTGATTCTTCCCAATGACATTGTGCTTAAAAATGTCCATTATGCTCCTGGATTCCACTTCAACCTCATATCAGGAAGCAAGCTCACCACTAACAACAATCTATGTCTGATATTCTCTAAAAACTCATGTTTTCTTCAGGACCAAACTCAACAGGGAATGAAGAAGATTGGTAGACTTGAAGGTGGTTTATACAAGTTGATCCTTCCAGAATGCAGTAATCCAAAGGTGGCCACCTCTATGTGTAATGAAAACCCCAAATCAGAATCATGTAATCTTAGCAACTTCTTTACCATTACAGATCCCCTAAACAAATTATACTTGAGGCATACTAGACTTGGGCATATCCCTCTTCAATCTATGCAACATATTAATACTCTTGATGTTCAATTCAATTCCAAGTCTAATATATGCTGTGATGTATGCCATTTAGCTAGACAAACTAGACAGCCCTTCCCTTTAAGTGAATCTCACAGCTCCAACTCCTTTGATCTTATACAATGTGATGTTTGGGGACCCTACATGAAGAGCACATATGATGGTTGTACATCCTTTCTTACTATTGTGGATGACTTCTCTAGATCAACTTGGACATTCCTATTGAAATCCAAGACCCAAGTTTGCGAGATTCTACAATATTTCCTTAAAATGGTGACAAACCAATTCAAAACCAGTGTTAAACAGCTCAGAACTGACAATGGGACTGAATTTCTCAATGATGGTGTGGGTAGTCTTCTTCTCTCTAAAGGCCTATTAGACCAATGTACTTGTGTTGATACCCCACAACAAAATGGAAGAAGCTGAAAGGAAACACATACATCTCCTTGAGCTTGCTAGACCCCTAAGATTTCAAGCCAATTTACCAAAAGAATTATGGGGAGATTGCTTTCTAACTGCCACCTACTTAATCAACAAAATCCCAAGTTCTGTACTTAAGTTTAAAACTCCTTTTGAAGTCTTTTTTGGAAATATACCAAAATACAAACATCTTAGGACCCTTGGTTGTCTGTGTTATGATTCCATTTCCTCTCACAATAGAGATAAGTTCTCTCCCAAATCTCAAAGGTGTGTGTTCATTGGATACCCAAGCAACAAAAAGGCTTACAAACTTTACAATCTAGAAACTCATCAAGTCATATATAGTAGGGATGTTGTTTTTCATGAATCTATCTTCCCTTTCAAAACAAAGGCAACAAATCACATTGATTCTCCTATAGAAGAAACCAATGCTGAAGCCACTAAAGTCACTGCCTCTAGTCCTGATGAGAACACTGGAAGTCAATCCAATGAGCATCTGGATAAGGAGAATGAGGGACAAACCAGTGAGAATCCTTCAACCAATGAGAATGTTTCTCCAAGTTCTACCCCTGAAAAATCAAGTATACCTACCAGACCTCAAAGGCAGAAGGCAGCTCCTGCTAAATTTAAAGATTACACTGGTCTCCCACCCAATATAGCTCCACCCTCTGTCAACTACTCTACACCATACCCTATTGATAAATACTGCTCCTATGCAAATGTCTCTCATTCATACAAAACCTTCTCCTGCAATATATCTACCCTGCATGAACCAAAGTCCTATCATCAAGCTATTCAAGACCCCTTGTGGTGCAAAGTTATGGAAGAAGTGTTACAAGCCCTTGAGACCAATGGTACATGGACCCTCCAATCTCTTCCACCTCAAAAGAATACTGTAGGATGTAAATGGATCTTCAGAATTAAGCATAATGTTGATGGAACTGTTGACAAATACAAGGCTAGGCTTGTTGCAAAAGGCTTCACACAAACTGAGGGCAATGACTACTTTGAAACCTTTTCTCCAGTTGCCAAAATGACTTCTGTAAGACTTTTTCTAGCCACAGCAGCTGCAAAACAATGGCCTATCTCCCAGATGGATGTCTCCAATGCTTTCCTTCATGGAGATCTTCATGAAGAAGTATATATGGATTTACCACCAGGCTACTCTCACAAACTATCCCAGACTAACACTCCTATTGTCTGCAAACTAACAAAATCTTTATATGGCCTCAAACAAGCTCCAAGACAATGGCTTAATAAATTCTCTACTACTCTACTAGCCTTTGGGTTCCCTTAGTCTAAAAATGATCATACCCTCTTCACTCTTAACACTGGATCTCAATTTGTGTCTATTCTTGTGTATGTTGATGATCTTCTTATTACAGGCCCTAATAAAGATCTAATTGAGAAAGTCAAGACCTATCTGAAAAATCAATTTCCAATCAAAGATCTTGGTACACTAAAGTAATTCCTTGGTCTGGAAATTGCAAGGAATAAGTCTGGGATCTGCCTTCATCAAAGGAAATATGCATTGGATATCATTTCTGACATTGGCTTAACTAATGCCAAACCTGCTCCTACTCCTATTGAAAAGAACCATCACCTTGCCTCTACTTCCAGTCCCTCTCTAAGTGATCCTGCACCCTACAGGAGACTTATTGGTAGACTTCTTTATCTCTCCATCACAAGGCCAGATATTGCCTATAGTATTCAAGAACTCAACTAATTTATGACTAACCCTTTAGAGCATCAATGGCATGTAGCCCTTCGACTGGTAAAGTACCTCAAAGGTAGTCCTGGACAAGGCTTATTTTTCTCCAGTAATAATCAAATAAAACTTAAAGCTTACTGTGATTCTGACTGGGCAGCCTATCCTATTACAAGGAGGTCTCTCTCAGGATTCTGTGTGTTCTTGGGCAACTCACTTATATCCTGGAAATGCAAGAAACAGTCCACAATTAGTAGATCCTCAGCAAAAGCTGAGTATAAAAGTATGGCCAACACCTACTGTGAAGTCAAATGGCTGATCTCTCTTCTCAAAGACTTCCAACTGGATCCTACTCTTTCTATCCCTCTCTTCTGTGATAATCAATCTGCTCTTCACATAGTTGCAAATCCAGTCTTCCATGAAAGAACAAATCACATTGATATTGACTGTTATCTGGTAAGGGAGATGATTCAAAGAGGGCTCATTTCAACTCACTATATCCCCTCCCTTGAGCAACCAACTGACTTCTTCACAAAATCTTTAACTACATCGTAATATTATTATCTCCTGTCCAAGTTACAAGTGCAGAACTTATTCTCCACTTCCAACTTGGGGGGGGGGATGTTAATCTACACTTTTCTTCTACAATCAAAGGAAACAAAGGAGTTCAAGGGAGCCATATGTAACTATCCCTGTCTGCAAGGGTAGCGGGTGTAATTTTCTATTTCCTAATCCTTAGGGGTATCAGTTAATTAGTTAGTTAGTTAGTTAGTATAAATTTCCTCTCTATTTCTCTGTTGGAGTTAGACGAAAGACAAAAAAAAGTCTTAAATCTTGGTTTAGAGAACAAATTGTACACTACTTCTCATATTCAATACAATTCATTCGGTTATCACTGTCAAAGATTAGGGTTATTTCTTTTCTTTAATTTCTTCAATATGAAATCGAAAAGGCATTACCGTATGAGCTTGCAAATAAGTTATCCTATCCAAATTAGTGTCATAAATAAACAGTTTCCACCAGCTCAGATTGAAACAAACTTGTTCAGAGCCTCTAACAGCTAAAAGGGAAAGCTCATTCTCTATCATTTCCGGCTCATATTTGAGCATTTTCGGCTCATCTTTCAAGAACAGCAACGGGAAAACCACCTTTTTGACAAGCTTCTTCTTATGAGCTTCCAATATTTAAACCTGGAGTCCCTCTTTCACAATTTCAGCAAATGCCAACACCCCATTAAATTGAAATGGATGTACATCATTCAAATTTGCTAAACAGTTACGGGGCTTAATGATACTGATAAAGCACTCCTTCTCGATGTCAAGAGATAACACATGCAAACGCAAAATTGGGACATTACTTGTTAGTATAACAAAGTGAACAACTTCGCCAATTAATACAAACTTGTTGTTCCATCTTCTACCCTCTCCAAGATCATGCAAGTTGGGTATACTCAGGGGTCTCCAAGAAGGATTGTCACTACCACCATGACTTAGTATTTGGCAACCATTTCCTGCCTCTTTCCCATCGTCATATAATGACAGCAATTTGAAATCACCAGGGGATGAAAGACGATAGAAGAACATACCTAAAACACCCTCATGCGGATCTGGGGTTCAATTACTCTACGAGTTGAGAGTTGTAGGGTTCTTAATCATGTACTTTTTACTACCGTAAACATGAAGGGCACTCCACTATTAGTCTATCATGCCATAATATACTGCTAGATACAGATACGTAGCATAGTCTTTATGGTGACGATCCAAAAAAAAAAACATAGGAGGGAACAATTATAGTGCTTAAATATGAAATTATCACTTTCAATTATATCCTTCCATTCCTTGCATACGTTCTTGAATCTTAGCAAGCCCATTACTAGCAATGTAAGGGTAAATTAGGCAAATCCTAATTTGTCTTGTTTTCACTTTCTTGGTCAAAGAAGGACATTACTTTTGTTAAAAAAAAATAAAAAAAAAGTAACTACTTATTACATGTATCCCCGAATACAGAATCAAATGAAACAATTGTTCAGAAATATCCATGACAAAACAACCAACTCAACCAAATACCCAACTCAACCAAACACCCAAGTTACATAAAAATCAACCAACTCAGCTTCAGCTTTCAGGAGCTTTCAGCTTTCAGGAACTGCAGCTTCAGCAACTTCTGCAGCTTCATCACCACTAACTCTTGCAGCTTCATTCTCACCCCCTATTTGACCAGAATGACTTTCAAGCCATGAAGAATAGTGGGCAGCCAAGGAAGTGAGAAAAGATTGGTGTGCAGAAAGAAGAGTTAGCTGAGACTGAATCATCTTCAGTTGATCTTTGACAAATGACACTGAAGGGGAAGCAGGAGAATGAGAAGAACTGGGACCAGTGAAGGGGGCATCAGTAGCAGAAGGTAGAGGCAAATTGATTATCCTATCACCTTTCAAAAGTTTTGCAGAAAAATGGAGAGGTTCAAGAAGAGGAGAGAGATGAGTAGAGGGAGAAGGCTTATAGCCTTGAGACACCAGGATTTTGTAGATGAGAGAGGGGAAGATAAGGGACCTTTTGTCTCCTCCTGTTTCAGCCATGGAGGAGATTTTCCTAAACACATACAACCCAAAATCAAATGGACCTTTAGTCCCAATAAGGTACAGAACTTTAGCATGTTCTTCAGTGATGACATTGGTATTTTTGGATGGAGACCAATTGGCACAGCAAATTTTATGCAAAAATGCATACAGAGAAGAAAGTTGGGAGGTACTAAGAGGGGTACCTTTAGCTGGCCACTGAGAAAATTTACCACCCGACAGTTCAACCACACATGAATTAAGCTCTAAAGTAAAATCAAGATTTCCAGATGAAGGAGTGTCTAGGACAGAATTGATGATGGATGGGGAAAACGAGTACCATTTACCTCGAACAAATACTTTCTCAAAACTGGAATCACAAGGATTACAAATCCTTTTCTCAATATTAGCATAAAATTCATGAATTAATTCTCTAAGATATGGAGCAGCCAGAGAGATTGTGTTCACAAGTTTTCTATCAGAGAAATATGCAGTGAGATTGTATGAGTCTAACACAGAAGCCAAAACATTCCGTTCATCTATAATGTTCCTAGATATATTATAGCGAAGAGAGGCAGCCTTAGATATGAATTTGGAGGAGAAAGGAGTACCCAGTGGTTGTGATTTCTTGGATGTTGCAACAATGGGTGCAACATTGATCGAGCGTAGCGGCTTCCTCGGTGAAGCGCATGTACATTATCAGAATCATCACTTGCTTCAGGGGACCCCTTCTTCTCATCATAGTTCTGATCATAACTATCATCGAATTCCGAGGAGCTTGGCTGACTAGGCATGGTCTGAGGTTGAGGATTTGAAGAAGGACCAGAGGTAGAGGAATAGGCCTGCCTTAACCTGACCAGATTCTTGGCAACCTCATCATCAGAGGAAGAACTTGCTGCTATTGAAGATACCTTTCTTGAAGGAGAGGAGTCGAAAGGGAATACAACCCTAAGAGACGGGATAGGGTAGTCATCATCCTGAGCAGTTTCCTGAACACGTGAAGGAGTAGGAGATGCTGGTGACAAGGATGGCTCGCGAACAGGGGGGATTGAGCCGGTTGGAGGAACAAAATCCTCATCATCGGAGTCGCTTTCAAGATGGACTGATTCTTTGAAGAATCATGCGCCTACTTTGTTCTTCTTTGCCGCTTGAATGTCGGCAGCAGATGGATCATCGTAATTTGCCGGAATTCCTCTTTGCCGCTTTGACCGGCGAGTGCTAGGGTTCCCAATTGTTGGGAGGCCGGATAAATCACCGAGGTTTTCAACATCAATTTCATTCCCTTTTTCACCAGGAAGAATTACCGTGAGTGGTTCAGGAAACGGTTGAAATACAACCATGGCTGTTGAGAAATTATCAGTGGGAGGATTTGGACTCAATGTTGCTTTCATTGTTGCAGCATTGGATTTTGTCAATTTGGGGCATTTTGAAGATGAATCCATTTGAGATGAGGCGAAGACGAATAGGTGAAGAACACAGGAGGATGGAGACTGAGAACCGAATTTTGGGAGAAAGCGGAGACCAGAGAAATTCGCCTGAGAGTTGAGAGGGAAGGTTCTGAGAGCAATGACGTAATTTCCTGCAAGAAGGTTCCACTAAACCTGCCACTAATGCAATTAGTCGTTGGATATTAATGATGGGAGGTGAGAGGTCGAACAGGAACTCAAAATTCAAAAATCACATGCTAAAACAACCTGATAGAATTAAGATATGAGTCTGTTGTTATGAACATGAGAGATATGAGGAGAAATAGATACACAATCTGATTTCAAAAACCATTTTGAATTTATCAGGTATTTCAGGAATACACAAAACATACTTAACCAAGATTGAGACCACACAAGATAGTCAAACACAGACAATAAACCCAGTTCTGATCATTAAGAAAAACACATCAGTTTAGACAGCCACATAAAATAATGACTTTGAGAACTAGAGGCAAAACAGACATTAATTGTGAAGGACAGAAACGAAGAAGGCTGATACCCTACAACTATATGACCTAGAAAGTATGTCTAAAATATGTAAAAGAGAAAAACAAAGGAAAGAATGCAGATACACACAAGTGATATGTCTAGATTATCTGATTGCAGTTTCCAATGTTGCAACAATGGAAATCACATTCACCAAAAATCTGTGATTTTATGTTCAAATTCTCATTTTTCTTTGACCAAATAAACACAAATACTCCCAGAAATATCATAGGTACTTTATTTCTCTATGAAAATAGCTTTACTTTATTTCAAGCTAAAGCACCACTAGGAACCTTTCACACTATTTACCAATGGTAGCAACTTAACTTATTGATCAACCCATGGAATTCGAAAATCCATAGTCCCAAAAGAAAGATGCCACAACCTTGTTCATAGGTAGCTCTTTTCCGTTAGGTAGCTTTCACACTTTGTCAATTAAAAGGAGTCAATTTAGTCAAGATCAACCCATGCAAGTCGAAACTTCATAGTACATTGACAAATTGCAGCATCCAAATTTTTTTGAAAGGTAGCTCTTTCCTTTGTGGTTTAACAGAAGGTTTTTCAATTTAACAACAACTTCATTGGGAGAAGGTGAGAAGAATTTGAACAATAGAATCACAATAATTTTGAATGAATCACCACACATGCACAAAAGTACTTAACACAAACAGATTTAATCTAGTGTGCCCCCCTAAATAACAATGCAATATGCCTAAAAAAAAAATTTATGTGAGGGATTACATGGCACACATACCGAGAGATTTCCTAAGATTTATGAATCTCTCAAAATCTAGACTTTTAGTAAAGATATCAGCCAATTGGTTTTCTGTACCAACATGTTCAATGCAGACAATGCCTTGTTCAACTAAGTCTCTTATAAAATGGTATCTTATATCTATGTGCTTTGTTCTTGAGTGTTTGGAAGAGAGATTCAGAGCCTTGTGAGTAGAGCTTGAGAGAGGAGATCAAAAGGGCATATACGAGAAGCATTCTGCAAGCAGTTCTTTCATACCTGCTGCTCGAATCTTCTGGGAATACAACCTTGTATTTCCTGAAGTTCTGTTTTGTGTGCTTCCTAGTTACTCGTTGTTTGGAAGCTGTGTTTTGTTCTTTCTTCCCACGTTTGGTCTAGTGATTTATGTGGGTTTTTCGGTTCTCCAAGATTCTATATCTTGTGAGAATTTTTGTTAATTGTTAAGCATAAAAACAGTGTTGATTTTAATATATATTGTGTTGCCTTGAGGCTTGATCTACAAGTTTGATACTTGTAGATTGTTTGTGATTAATTCTTGTCTTCTAGATGCAGAAACCGATTTTCTATAAACTTCCATTGCTACTCTTGTTTTTTGCTAATAGTTGTTGTTTTCATTGTGACTGCCATTGTTGCAACAATCACTGCAACATTGGCTATCACATTGACTCATATCGAGAATCTGTGGTATCGCGTTCTTTCAAGCAACCAGGTCAAGATATCTCCGATGACATCAAAGGTGAGGGATGGAGTATTCAAGGGAACTGATGTCCCATTTTCGCTTTGATTGGCGATTCCTTGATTCTGGATAATAATTTCCTCTCCATCCATTCTAGCTAAGAGTACCTGGAAGGAATGCGATTAAATTCGTGCATGTAACTATAACTTGATGCTCGGATGATAGATCATGAGAAAGTTTGAATCATATGTTGATGAGAACCTTTATTATCATCTTTATTGAAGCCTTCATCAACCAAATACAAACTGAATGTTTATTTATGAATTAAGATGCGGGAAATCAAGGAGATATAATCTCTCTATGTCTTTTATAAAGAGAGGGAGATTCTATATATATAACAAACATAATTGTCTTTTGAAATAAAAGATACAACTGCTACCCTCAGACAATTGAATAGTTACACTCGTTACCTTCAACTCACTTAAGAGAGTTAAATATTTTCCTCTTCTTACAATTTTCTCCCTTGAACCTTGACGACTGCTTGATTCCCTTGAACCTTGATCAAGGCTGCTGCTACTGCTTGATTATGTATCTCAACATCCCCCCTAGGTCGAGAAGAGATTTTGCACTTGTAGATTGGTTAGGAGATAACAGAATAGAGGAGAAGGAAGAGCCTTAGTGAATATATCAGCAGGTTGTTTAAGGGAAGAGATATAATTGGTAGACATAAGACCCTAGCCTTTTTGATCATTTCTCTTACAAGGTGGCAATCAAGGTCTATGTGTTTAGTTTTCTCATGAAAATGGATTTGCAGCTATGTGCAAAGCAGATTGGTTGTCACAGTGAAGAGGGGTAGGAAGAGTAGGAGTGATTTGAAAGTATTTTTGCAGAGATATGAGCCATTTTATTTCATAACAAGTGTTGGCCATACTCCTATACTCAGCTTTTGTTGAGGATCTGCTGATGGTAGATTGCTTCATTCATTTCCATGATATGAGAGATGTGCCAAGATAAACACAAAAGTCAGTGAGGGATCTCCTTGTGATGGGGCAGGCAGCCCAGTCAGAATGACAGTAGACCTTGAGATTCAGTTGATTAGAGCCGGAGAAAAATTGACCTTGACCAGGACTCCCTTTTATGTATTTAACCAATCTAAGAATAGCATGCAACTGATGTTCCATAGGAGAGGCCATGAACTGACTGAGAACTTGAACACTATAGATAATATCTAGTCTTATGATAAACAGATATAAAAGTTTGCCAACACGCCTTCTATAGGGAGCATGATCTTTCAAGGGAGGACTGGCAGTAGAGGGTAGTTTGTGATTCTTCTTAATAGGTATAAAGGTAGGTTTAACATTGGTGAATCTAGTGTCATCAATGATTTCCATAGCATATTTTATTTGATGGAGGTAGATTCTTGACTTGTTTCTGGCAACTTCCAAACCAAGGAAGTATCTCAAAGGTTCAAGGTCTTTCACATGAAATTTAGCTTGTAGATAGTCTTTGATTTCATCAATTTGTTCCTTATCTGTCCCTGTAACAAGTAAATCATCTATATATACAAGAATGGCACCAACATTTGATCCAGTATTATATGTGAATAATGTATGATCATTTTGGAATTTCTTAAATCCAAATTGAAAAAGAGTTGAGGAGAACTTTTCAAACCATTGTCTTGGAGCTTGTTTCAAGCCATATAGATACTTAGATATCTTACATACAATAGGAGAGGTAAATGAGGGTAAGCTATGAGAATTTCCTTGAGGAAGGTCCATATAGCCTTCTTCATAAAGACCTCCATGGAGAAAGGCATTAGATACATCCGTCTGTGATATGCTCCAGTGTTTAGCTACTGCTATGGCAAGAAACATTCTAACTGAGGTTATTTTTGTCACAGGGGAAAATGTTTCAAAGTAATCATGTCCTTCAACCTGTGTGAATCCTTTGGCAACAATCTTGGCTTTATATTTGTTGATAGTTCCATCTGCATTATGTTTGATTCTAAATATCCATTTGCATCCCACAGTCTTCTTATGAGTAGGAAGAGGTTGCAAAGTCCAAGTTCCATTAGTTTCTAATTCTTCTAGCTCTTCAGTCATGGCTTGACACCACAAGGGATCTTTAACAGCCTGTTGATAAGATTTTGGCTCATGTAGGGGGGATATGTTGCAGGACAAGGCTCTGTAGGAGGCAGATATGTTTGAATAGATGCAGTACTTGTCAATAGGATAAGGAGACGAGCAGTTTATAGAGGGTTTGTCAAGATTAGGAAGTAGGCCAGTATAGTCTTTAAACTTGACAGGTAAGGACTTGTTCCTTTGAGGTCTATTAGGTATGGGAGAAGGGATATTTGAGGGATTCATATTGGTGGGAACATTAGAGTTCATATTGTTATTTTCATTTTCAGTGGGCTCATTAAGATCATCCCCTATATTTCCAGTGTTGATATCATTATCCTCTTCAAGGATAGGTTAAGAGGGATAGTTTGGAAACAAGTTATCTTTAGGAGGTGAATCAGAAGAGTCAACTTGAGTTTTGAAGGGAAATATGGATTCATAAAAGACAACATCCCTATTATACAAAACTTGATGTGTTTCCATGTTATAAACCTTATAGGCTTTCTTGTTAGTCGTTACTAGGGTAGCCAATGAATACACATTTTTGAGATCTGGGAGCAAATTTTTCTCTATTGTGAGAGGCTATAAAGACATATAGCAAAGGTAGCCTAGGCTTCTAAGGTGTTTGTAAGTAGGCAAAACCCCAAAGAGAACCTCAAAGGGAGTTTTAAATTTGAGAACAGAGTTGGGAATTCTGTTAATGATGTAAGTGGCAGTTAGATGACAATCACCCCAAAATTTCTTAGGAAGATTGGCTTGAAACCTTAGAGCTCTTGCAAGTTCTAAGAAATGCATGTGTTTTCTTTCAGCTCTCCCATTTTGTTGGGGAGTGTCAACACATGTACATTGGTGTAGAAGACCTTGAGATAAGAGGAGACTGCCTACACCGTCATTAAGGAACTCAGTCCCATTGTCAGTTCTGATGCGCTTTACACTAGTCTTGAACTGGTTTTTCACCATATTAAGGAAGAATTCTAGAATTTTACATACTTGAGTTTTGGTTTTTAATAGGAAGGTCCAAGTAGTCCTAGAGCAGTCATTTACTATAGTGAGAAATGAGGTACAATCATCATAGATGCTCTTCTTACAAGGTCCCCAAACATCATAGTGAATGAGATAAAACAAATTAGTGATGTGAGAGTCACTTAAGTAGAATGATTTCCTTGTTTGTCTGGCTAAATGGCAAATGTCACAACAAACATGAGATGCAGGATTAAAATGAATATTAAGAGACTTAATGTGTTTCATAGATTGAAGAGGAACATGTCCAAGTTTGGTGTGCCAAAGATACAGTTTATTTATAAGGTCTGTAAGAGCATAGACATTGCTCAATTTACACAGATTTGCTTTAGAAGCATCTTGACATATAGTGTTGGTTTGCTTGAGGTAAATGGCTTCAGATTGAAGTAGTTTGTAAAGGCCACCAGCATATTTACCAATCTTCTTGGTTTTCTGTTGAGTTTGGTCCTGGAGGAGGCAAGAAGTTGCAGTGAAAGTGAGTTGCATACCACTGTCAATAGTTAGTTTGCTACCAGATATTAGGTTATATTGAAACTCAGGAGCATAGTAAACATTTTTAAGAGTAATATCATCAGATAACACTACAGTCCCTTTATATGTTATGGAAGAGGCTTTTCCATTTGGCAAGTAAATTAAGGTGTTGACATGTATGGGGTTAATAAGACAATCAAAGACAATGGTAATGTGGTCACTTGCTCCAGTGTCAATGATCCATTTATAGCAAGCATGTTTAGTGCTATTAAGGCAAATAGGCTTTAATGTAGCAATATTTGTACTTGACAGGTGTTCTTCTGGAATATCCAGGATGACTGATGCAGAACTTACACTTTTGGCATTGTTGAGTAGAGCCATGAGACTTTGCATTTTCCCAGGAGTGAAATGATTTATGTTGTGTATAATGTAAATTTTTGGTGAGGTCTTGAGTGACAGCAGTGTTAGCAATAGGATTGTTTCTGGCCTTGCCTTTGTTCTTTGGCATTCTACTAAGATTAGGTTTTGTGCCAAATAGAAGATGCCACTCAGGATAACCTTGAATGAAGAAGCACTTGTCCTTGGTGTGGGAATCACCACATTAGAATTCATAGAAGAACTTGCCTCTGGAAGTGGAGGTTTGAGACCCTCCTGTTTGCTTGCCTTTGTTGAATTTATTTCCAGAGTTATTATTGATTTTTCCCATTAAGGCAGGGGAGGCATCACCAAAATTTATGGCATTAGTGTGTTGTCTTTGACCTTCTTCTTGAACAATCATAGACACAACCTTGGCCACTGAGGGAAGAGGATGCATCCTAATTATTTTCCCTCTAACATCAGTATAGTTTTTAGGCGATCTCATGAGGAATTGAGTGAGCTTGGTCACATGATCATGTTCTTCTTTGGAAAATTGGCACCACAAGCACAATTGCAGATACACTTATGTATTTGATGTAGACCAGTGAGTTCATCCCACAACCTTATAAATTTAGTGAAATATGTACTGAGGTTTCTTTGGGTGCACAACATGATATTTTTCTGGATTTGAAAGATATTACGAGCATCATATAGGGTAAATCTAGTATTAATGTCATCCCAGATTTCATGTGCTGTGGAGAAATAAACAATGCTCTAATGAATTTTAGAATTGATAGAGTTAAGTAACCAAGAAACCACCATGCTATTGCCTTTTTCCCAAGCATTCACATATTTTGAAGGTGGGATAGGTTTTCTGTTAGACCCCTTTACCATACCAAGTTTGTTCTTGACAGATAAGGCAGTGGTGGCAGAGATATTCCATTGGTTTAAGTTAAGATCTGAGAGAGTTTTAGACACAAGTTTCATCCCTGGATGATCATTGGAATGAAGATATAAAGGGTGGCTAGAGGTTAATTGAAGAAAGATTTCAGGAAAGCATCAATAACAATATTGGAGATTGTAGTGTTATTCTCTTTCATAGGATTGGGAGGATTGGTTGGGTCTTTAGACGTGGATTCAGACATGATGGGAGAGAGGAAACACAATCAAGAAGAAAACAAGAAGAGAGGTGTGATCAGAGAGTTTACCCCCTTTTGTGTTTTCTCGAACACTGAATTGAGGATCTTGATCTTTATGCTCTGATACCATGAGAAAGTTTGAATCATATGTTGCTGAGAACCTTCATCATCATCTTTATTGAAGCCTTCATCAACCAAATACAAACGGAATGTTTATTTATGAATTAAGATGAGAAAAATCAAGAAGGAGAGATAAACTCTCCATGTCTTTTACAAACAGAGGGAGATCATATATATATAACAAACATAACTATCTTAATTTTGAAATAAAAGATACAGCCACTACCCTCAGACAACTAAATAGTTACACTCGTTACCCTTTATTAACTCACTTAAGAGAGTAAAATACTTTCCTCTTATTACAATTTTCTCCCTTGAACCTTGACAGCTGCTGTAGACACCCCAATTTCGTACCCCCCATTTCCTAAAATGTCCAAAATATACTTATTATATGAAAAGGACAAACAGATGTTACTTTCTGTTAGCCTTTCGCCGGGGGGGGGGGGGAGGGGGCAAAACAAAATGGAAAATGACTTGACAGGGGAGCAGACTAGAAAATTGAAGAAATTGTGAGGGATTACAAGTCGGGGCGTGGTGCCCAGACTTGCTTGTGCCGCGCCCCGATATATTTTTCCCTTGCCCATTTGCTACTCTGTGAATACGCTGCATGAACCATATTTTGTGCGTAGAGCACCTGCCTCCTGAGCTTGCTTCCACTGGTTACCTGGCCATGAATTTCCCCATATAATGAGGCCTCAGCTTCCTCATTTCAACACACCAAGAGTCCAGCTCTCTCTCTCTCTCTCTCTTTCTTCCTCTCCTCCCTTCCTTGTGAAGTGAGCTTAAGGCAGCAGCCTTCAGCCTCCCTTGCCTTGCGGAAGCAAGCCTTCGACCCCCGGCCTCCTGCCCACGCAACAGCTTCCTCCCTTGCCCGAGCAAGCAAGCCCCTTCATTCCTCACCCCCGGTAAGCCGATCTAAAAAGTCAAAATATGCGGTCACGCTACTTGGATAACAACAATGATGATAACACAATGATGACAACACGATAAACACCGATAAAAGACTTTCTCTTTCGAAGAAAGCACACCAGAAACTACGAGCGCCTAGTGGGCTAAAGCTTAGGCGTATATATCGGGATCAAAATTTCACGCTACAAGAGGTAAGTACCAGTTTATTATTCTGTCCCATAGATAATTAAAATAGTTAATAATAATAGATAAATTATATAATTACGTTAGTAATAAATAACATGATAATTAGTTTATAGTTTTATTTATAAATGTAGATGATAATTATATTATTATGTTTGTAAATATTATGTGTAAATAATGTAGTAAATAAAGTAGTATTGTATATAAATGTACATAAAATATTAAAATAGATAATATCATGCTTAGGTAACGGCTAACACACCTTAATTGTTAAAACGACAAAACATCCCTTATTATGCTCAAACAATATCCCGCCTTGCCAATATAAGTATATATAAACAAAAATCTAAACAAAACAAAACAAACTAAGCATGTTATTTAACAAAATCCAAATGAGGCCAAAAGGGCAAGTTGGGTGCCTAACTCATTTCCAACTCGTAACATATCCCCAGACCTATATACTTTCTGATAATTTTGGGTTTTCTCTGTTTAACCTTAAAATAGAGGTGGCGACCCTATAATCACAGTTGTTAGAGTCCACGACGAGATCCAATGATATTCTACGCGCTTCAATGTTCTTGAAACCACACGCTTTCCAGTAGTGGAGATGCGTCTCGGAACGAGGTTCTCGCAGTGGTGACTCTACTGGGGAGATTGTTTTTTTAAAATAAAAAATAGAAAGAGGGCAAACTCAATTTTTTTGGGGTTTGCTAATTCGTTTATATACACACAACATGCTTATATGCATGCATAGTTTAGATTTTTGTTTATATGTGTATATATTGCAGATGTGCTTTTCTGTTGTATATTATTGCAAATATGTGCTTTATATATTATTGCTAATATTGTGCATGGGATGTGAAACATTTGTAATTTGTATTTATTTGGGCAAAAACTAGACATATAATAAATATTTATTTATTTGCTCTGACATTTTATTTTGGGGATTAATACCAAATGTAATTAATAGGAATATATAGTTTCCACATTTTTCTTTCTATTTATTGATGTGACGGCCGTCACACTCGCTCACTCCGTCCCGTTGGAATTCAAACTAATCAGCCGAGAAAATTCACAAACAAACAAAAAGACAGGCCAAATTTTACTGCTTTATGTCTGTAATTTTTTTCTACTTTTTAGCTGACTCACACATGTGCACTCACGTAGAAATATTCCGAACTGCTACCCCTACACCAAAGTTAGCCTACCCCCGACATCAGCCAACGTTAAATGCATGTATATCTATTAGGGAACGACCGGTCGGTTTTTGTACCTCAAAATTAATGACCAATCACATGTACATATACACCAGGGCTGATCAATAATTTTAGTGGTACCTCGCTAGGAAGATTGAATGGTGGATCCCGAAAAGAGTATAGACCCTTCACCTAGGATTTGTCAGATCTTAGGAGGTCGAAAGACATGTGAAATACGAAGGTCTTATACTCTGGAGAAATAATCCCCTATTCTAGGACCTAATAAATAGAGTCAAAACAAAGTTATGCTTCTCCGAACAGATTTAGGATAATAAATAAAACATATGTTAATGATAATGATGCGCACTGTACTTTCCCAAGCCAAACACCTTTAGCCTAGACTTCTCATACACTATTCTGGACCTTGTTTACTCCTAGAAACTTGGTCCGGACCTGGAAAGGAAGAGACAGTACTGGTCATTTGATTAGAGATTTGGGTTCAGAAATAAAGGACAGTTCAGGAAATACATATTTAGGTTAAGAAACAGAGGACAGTTCAGGAAATAGAGATTTGAGTTCAGAAACAGAGGACAGTTCAGGAAATACATATTTGGATTCAGAAATAGAGATCAGTTCAGATACAGATTTGGGTAGAATGGCTACCGGAGACAAACAAACCTCCATGAATACCGACACAGAACTCCTGGATATTGTCTGATTTCAGAGTTCCAAGAATGGCTCAAACGAGAGCTAGATGCCGATATGGAAAAAGTGACAAACCAAATGATCGGGAATCTTTTAGAGGGATTAGCAGAAATCTTCAACCAATTTTCTGCACCAGTCAAGAAACTACTAGTCTCAGTTGACAACCCATTTTCTTGCCTAAATATTAACTTTCCCTCTCCAACAGAAAATGCCTTCCCTCAAAACACCAACATATTTAATGTCTTTTCCCCTAACTCAAACACCAACCCCTTTACCAAAGAAGCCATCATCCCAGTCCAAAGCTCTCCTCCACAAAGCATTCCGCTCCTAAACACTGACCTAACCCTTTTCTACCCCAATACCTTTCACCAAAACACATCCCAAGTCAGCAACCCAAAAAGCTACTTTACCTATGACCCGACAACAACCATCACCCGTCATAAAACACATGGGATACCAACAAGGAAAACCAATAAGCCATCCATACACAAACCCTGCCAGGGAAAGCAAACACCCTCCGTACCCCTTGCACAATACCGACCAAACCAAGGAAGAAGGGACGAAACAAAATCACCTTACTCAGGGACCAAGTCTCAGTCAAATAGCTCATCCCACTCCAAAGGAAAAAGACAGCAAAAGGGACACATGCATTATAATACCTTGCCTGCTTCAAGATCTGTGATTTTCCGAACATTGTGGCTGCACGGATATCTCAAACTGCTCGAGGGTTACAAAGCCCCAAGCCCAATCCCTGATACATGGAATCGCTCCCAATACTGTGAGTATCACCAAAGTAGCGGACACACTACTGACAAATGCTAAATGCTCCAGAATGCCATCCAAGACCTCATCGATAGAAAAATTGTCATAGTACCAGATGTGGTAAAAGACCCCTCGCCCCAGATCAACGTGATCGAGGCTAATAATGTAACAACTCACACCCCTTCTTAGTTCAGAAATGAAGAAGCACCTTTTTCTTACGTCGCTACTTGTCTCTCTAATTTCAATTGCAACATGTTCTTCTGGAGCACCATACTAAGCAATGACCAGTTTCCAACCAAGGAAAAAGTGGACAATATAAAAAGTCCACTTGGATAGGTGGGAATGTCAGTCACCTCACCACCAGATCTGGTCGAGCCTACCAAACCACAAAAGAAGTATGTAACTACTCAGGATTGAAAAGACAAAAAGGTCAACACTGGGGCTGAAAGCGTAGAAGATACATTACTAGCCCAAATGAAAAAGACTCAGGCCAACATATCCATCTGGGGATTAATTGTTATGTGCATCCAAGACCCATCATGACACATTAGCCAAATCTCTTAGTCAAACAGTCATTCCGATTGAGACCTCTCCAGATGAATTAACTCAGATGATATGCAACATCTATTTTCGGGAATGTAATCATGTTCACGGACCTGGATCTGCCAAAAGAAGGGACCAACCACATAGATGCCTTGCATATCACAATCGGGATCATGGAAAAACAAGTACCTCGAGTCTTGGTAGACAACAGGTCATCATTGAATGTCTGTCCTGCAAATACATTGGCCAAATTGGGATTAAAGATCTCGGAGCTAACTCCATCGTTACAGATGGTGAGAGCATTTGACAATACAAGCTGCTGCGTACTAGGGGTTGTGACACTAATGATGACAATAGGCCCTCTCACCATGCCAATTGAATTATAAGTATTAGACATCCCTACCACTTTCAGTTTACTATTAGGTTGTCCCTGGATCCACGGAGTAAACGGGGTAGCATCATCACTACACCATCGAGTCAAGTTGGTACACCACCACTGGACCATTCTTGAATGCCACTGACCTGGTCAAAATAGGCACGACACACAGTCAACATACAAACTATTGATATTCCTTCTTCAGGTAAAATACATATTCTGCTACGAATTGTTCTGTTATGTCAATATACATTGCTCCTGCGTACTAACATTGCACGAAATTCGACAAGCAACAACACAAAATCATCCGACAAATACAAATGTCAAAATTTCAACCGAAATGGGTTTGAACAAAAATTGAAGACTTACAGCGGGTGGCGCCAAAGTAGAAAGGTGGTGCTCTCGTCCCTACGGATATTCTACTAGTCATCCTCAGAGAATTGGTACTAAATGGCATTCATCGACAATGGTTTCTCGCCTTATTTTCTCCAACCCGATTCGGAGCTTGCCAGAGCTTTTCCCTTACGAGATCGTGGAGACGAAGCCATTACAGACACAATGCAACAAATTTGAGGATAAATGGTTGAGAAATGAAGAAGATTGAGGAAAATGAAGAAAGGTTGAAAGCGGCGGCTATGGAAGGAAGAACAGACTGAAGTCTGTTATGTTGCTGCCGCTGTTATGCATATAAGGGGAGTGAATTTTCCTTCCACTCCCTCGAGGTTTTGACCTTGACACTTCAACCCCTCAATTGCTCAAGTTTGCAAAGTTAACCTCCACCAAAGGTAACTTAACGGAAGTTAACGCCCCTCAAAGAAAAGTTAACTATAGCGGCCCCCGCCTGATAACACAACATCCTCCACACAGAACATTACCACATAAACAAGAACATGTACTTGCTTTCCATAATTAACTGTTGCATACATAAAATCTCATATTCATTTAGAACTCTGATATTGTAATACCGCATAGCATGTTAAAATTCTAATTTCTTATAATGCATCACACTTTAAATTCCCACGTTCCATATTACATCATAAGATTAAACTGTCACATTCATACTGCATGGCACTTTCTTTTAGGAACAAAAGTCCTATGTTGTAATGCAAATTGTGACGCGACACACACAAAAAAAAGTCTTGCTGGTTAAGTCTCTTGTTATAAACCAATTTCCATAAGGGGTATATACCCTAGGTCTTGGGAATGGTATATAATATTTGTTGAAAAAAATATCTGGTCATTAATCATTTTCATGAGGGCCTGAGGGGCATATACCCCAGATCGTGGAATGGTACAAAATCTTGTTTGGAATCTCAGTCACTAATCATTTCCATGAGGGGTGTATACCCAGGATCATGGGAGTGGCACAAAATATGGTTTGGAATCTCAGTCACTAATCATTTCCATGAGGGGTATATTCCCCGGATCGTGGGAATGATACAAAATCTTGTTTCGAACCTCAGCCACTAATTATTTCCATGAGGAGTATATACCTTGGATCGTGGGAGTGGTACAAAATCTGGTTTGGAATCTCAGTCACTAATCATTTTCATGAGGGGTATATACACTGGATCTTGGAAATGGTACAAAATAAAAAAATAAAGAAAAATAAAGAAAAGAAGAAGAAAAAGAGAGGATGGAGGAGATCATGATCACTGCCCGACTTGCATCACAAAACACCTTCAAATTATCAAAATTTCCCCCCGCGATACAATGTCTTGAAATTGGGAATCTATTTAATCAACGACATTCGCTTGTTTGTGAACTTTGTATTCATTTAAAAACTCAATCATTGAGGGGCTCTATACACACCCTAATTTCATACCCCTCATTTCCTAAAATGTCCAAAATATACTTGTTATATGAAAAGGACTAACGAACGCTATTTTCTGTGAACCTTTGGGGGGGAAATGATCAAAGTGGAAAATGACTTGACATAGGAATAAACTGGAAAATTGAAGAAACTGTGAAGGAGTACAAGTCGGGGGTGAGGCGCCCAGGCTCGCATGTGTCGCGCCTCGATATGTTTTTTCCCTTTCCCATTTGCCGCTTTGTGTATACGCTACATGAGCCATATTTTATACATAGAGTACTTGCCTCCTGAGCCTACTTCCACCGGTTGCCCGGCCATGAATTTCCCTATATAAGGAGGTCTCATCCTCCTCATTTCAACACATCAAGAACCCAGCTCTCTCTCTCTTCCCTCCTCTTCCTCCCTTCCTTGTAAAGTGACCTTAAGAAAGCAACCTTCCACCTCCCTTGCCTTTTGCAAGGGAGCCTTTGGCCCCCGGCCTCTTGCCCCCGCGGCAGCCTCCTCCCTTGCCCGTGAAAGCGAGCCCATTCATTTCTTGCCCTTGACGGATAACAACAATGATGATGACAACAATAATAACAACACAATGATGACAACACGATAAACCATGATAAAAAGACTTTCTCTTTCAAGGAGAAGACATGGAAAGCATACCAGAAACTACGAGCACCAAGTAGGCTAAAGCTTAGGTGTATATACCGGGATCAAAATTTCACGCTACAAGAGATAAGTACCCGTTTATCATTCTATCCCGTAGATAATTAAAATAGTTAATAATAATTGATCAATTATATTATTATGTTAGTAATAAATAACATGATAATTAGTTTATAGTTTTATTTATAAATGTAGATAATAATTATATTATTATGTTTGTAAATATTATGTGTAAATAATGTAGTAAATAAAGTAGTATTGCATATATATGTACATACAATATTAAAATAGATAATATCATGCTTAGGTAATGGCTAACACACCTTAATTGCTAAAAAGACAAAATAACATTTATTATACTCAAACAATATCCCATCTTGCCAATATAAATATATGTAAACGAAAATGTAAACTAAACAAAACAAATTAAACATGTTATTTAGCAAAATCTAAATGAGACCAAAAGGGCGAGTTGAGTGCCTAACCGCTTCCAACTCGTAACTTAGCCCCGGACCTATATATTTTCTAGTAATTTTGATTTTTCTCTGTTTACCCTTAAAATAGAGGTGACCACTCTATAATCACAGTTGTTAGAGTCCACTACGAGATCCTAGTGTATTTCACGCGCTTCAATGTTCTTTAAACCACCCGCTTTCCCGTAGCGGGGATGCGTCTTGGAATGGGGTTCTCATATCTGCTTGTTTGTTTTGAACCTTGAAGGATGCTGCTGCTGCTTGATTATGTATCTTGATGAAGTCAAGGATGCAGTTGATCAGAACACTAATACAGAGGTGGTTAAGTGTTGAACCGGAAAATGCAACAAGGACATATCAAACTCTAAGGGTGTCGGGTGTGAAGATGTGAAAGATAAAGGTTGAGTTCTATATTCTTTTTCTTCAATGGCAATTCTCTCTTCTCTCTCTCCTTGTTCGTCAATTCGATGCTTTAACATGGTATCAGAGCATCGATTTTGATCTATACTTCTTCCGCTAAAAACTACTCTGATCCTGTTTGGAAATCAATTTCATTCAATTCAAAATTGATTTCCAAAAACCCTATCGTACAAGAAATTGGGATCTAGTTCTTCAAACATGGTGAATAGCAACAATGGTGAAGATAATGAGGATCACATGTACGGTATAACTTTAGTCATAAGATTAATTAATAAAGCTATTAAAAAGTAAAAAAAAATATAAAAATAATGTTAAAAGACAATTAGAAAAATGACTTGATTAGTCAATTTAAAACATGCAAATGCTTAATGAGTAATTTTATCCAAACATGTATTTATTTAATGAAATAGTTAAGGATGTAGTGGATAAGAAAAAAATTGTAGTGGATATATATAGCATCTCCCTAGATTATTTTATTGGTTTTTAATGAATTGTATTTGATTTGGTGGAATTGTTAACCATGCTAGCAAGGCCAATGGTTTTACCAGATCAAACAATAAATCTTTTCAATAGTGACATAAATTCCAATACTTTTACGTATATCGCATCATCATTACCTTCAAAATTTGTTTTGTGTACTCATTTTTTATTTTAAAAAAAAAAATCATTTTTTGAATTGCAAAAAAGGTAAAAAGGGGATAAAAATAAAAAAGTAGTCAATGAATTGGTTTGATTTGTGAATGATTTGGGATCTTCCCTTGATTCCCAAATCAATAAATCCTAACTTGGTTTAAATTTGATTCTTCTTGATTTGCCATTGAAAAGATAGATTGTTGTTTGATTTGGCAAAGAATCACCGTTGTGCTTGCTGTTACAATCTCTTCTTAAATAACATATAAGTCAGGATTTGTAGGCATTATCTCAAACAAACACACATTAAGTAGCTATCACATTTAATACTTCTTAAATAGTGATCATATTTAGCCAAAAATCTAAAAAATAAACTTTTTTATATATACATATAAAAAAAATTGACTCTAACCCTTCATTTTTATTTTATTATTAAAATAAAACAACGTCCCCAATAGAGTGAGTGTCCCGTTTTTTAATCTTCCCCCGCTATTGAAAAACATGTGATTTCAAAACCTTTTAAAGAACATGAAATACGTCTGACCTCAATTGTTACTCAAAATGAACAAGCATTATCTATTAACGTATACGTTTATGACTCACGGGTCAAGCATATATAGATTTTTAACGTATTATTGGAATCATCTCAAACAAATACACATTAAGTAGCAATCACGCTAATTACTCCTAACTTATCTGTTACAATCTCTTCTTAAATATTCCCTCGGACCTATATATAAGCAAAAAATACCAAATTTTGGTGGACTTAAATATAAGCAAAAATCACCATATTAAACTCTACTCACAACTTCCAAGAAGTTTGGTACTAAAAATACCCCTTGTTAATTTTTTTGTTTTTCAAGATGTGTGCATATTCTCTATACACAAAGAGCCACTAATTATAAAAGGAGCTATAATTAATTGATGACAATGAGTTAATATTACATTAATTATCATCAGTTTTGAGTGGGATACTTAAAGGGTATTTTAGTAAGTATACTTTTATTTTATATAAAATCAAGACAATTTAACTAATTTAACTTACTTTCTTAATCTGTGTGAAATCGGTTAGTTTTACTTATATATAGTCCGAGGGAGTAACATGTAAGACATGATTTATTGGCATTATCTCAAACAAATACACATTAAGTAGCAATCACATTAATTACTCCTAACTTATCTCAATCCACACACTGCCAAATCACACAAATCAGCCTCTATAAATTATGCAAAATTTAACCAGTAACTCCATAACCTCTCTCTCTTTCACCCATACACACACAAACATATCGCTAAAGTCTATAGAGATTAGTTGGCTGGGGGTACTTAAAGATGAACAAGGTGTCCATTTTTGTTGCATTGTGTGTGGTTATGCTTGTGTACGTGAATAATGCTGCAGCGATACTTGTGAAATGTGACCCGAAAGAGTTGAATCCATGCCTGGAGACAATCACCTCGGGTCCGAGCCCAGCTTGTTGTACTAAGCTCAAGGAGCTGGAGCGAATCTCCTGTTTATGTGACTTCCAAAGAAACAAGAAATTCAGCCAGATTTTCCATGCACCTGGTGACAAGATATTGAAGTCCTGCCGTATTTCCCTCCCAATTGTATGCCTAGACTAATCGAAAACCTAGCAGGTTAAATTAATGAGAGAATATATTTTGTTTTCTATGCTCTGTGAGTGTGAGTGTGCGTGATGAAGAATGTGTTTTCGATTGTGAAATTAGGAGAATAAATGTATTAATCAGCAATCTATTGTTGGGGAATTGATTCGAATGAACTATGAAGGTTTTATTTAGAACGTGATAGCATTGACCTTAAGGAAATTATTGACCCCATTTCCCTCCAGGATATTATAAACAAACAGAATTGTAGGCAACAATTCTACAATTATCTCAATAACGAAATTTAGAAAATGTTTATTGACTGCTTTTGCAGAAAAAGATTTTCGTACTAAAAACGATGCAGAAGATGTTGTATTTATATCTAACAAGTTTTATACCCGTGCGTTAAACGCACGTGCGTATATCTCTTTTAATTAAATTATATTAAAATAAAATGAAGATTATAAACAAAATTTAAAAATAAAGAAGAAACATGATGAATGGAACAAATTATATCAGTATAATTAGGTCTGATAATTAAAACCCCAAACCCATTAACACACCCAAGTCGATTTGAAAATTACACGGCTCAACCCAACCCGTTAAATTTTTTGGGTTGAAATGGGTTACCCATTTTGACCCAAAAAAATTAGCGAGTCGGGCTAGCTACCCATATTTTTGTTGTATAAGTGTATGTTTCTTGACGGAAAATGTGGGTTAAAACTGGTTGACTCGTTACTCATTTCGAGCCGTTTAATTTTAGAATATAATGGGACATGACCCGTTTCGACCCAACCCACCCAATCGTCGACGTATAATTGATATCATTTAATCAATTATTTTATGAATTGTTTAAATCATTTTTTCATTCATAATTTTATAGAATTTAATAATTGATATTTTTTGTTATTAAAATTTAGGATCTTAAGTAGTATAAATTGTAATTTAGATGTATATTCTTCTCTATATAACATATAGATTTATTAAATATTTCTAATTTGTGGTTAGTATCTACTAATATGATTTAATCGTATATATTCATATGATTTACCAATAAGTTATAATTAATTGTGATTATTTGCAAAAATAAATTTTATTTTGATATTATAATTTCAGATACGATGAAAGAGACATAAAAGTTTTAAATACAGACACGTCATATATGAAGATTTCCGTTGCATATTTTTTATAATTAATTGTGGTTATATTTTATTTTGTAATCATATGTATTAAATGAACATGATTTTTATAGTATATTTGTTTTTATTCCAATATTATTTGTTCATTTTAATTATTCAGTTAATTAAATATGCACCAAAAGAGATTTGTATTTACATATTTTCAATGTGTGACTACTTCTATTAAATACTATTACATAGAAACTCAGTATTTTCTACCACATGTCCATATTTGCATATTTTCAATAAATCTTGAGAGTTGTGTAATCAATTAATCAGATTTGTGTTCTCAATGCGTGCTAACTACGATATAATGATACTCCCTTTGTTCCATAATATAAGTCGTTTTGGGAGAGTTTTTTTGTTCCAAAATAAATGTCACTTTGCAATTTTCAATGAACTTTTTTCCTTTTTTTCCAATTCTACCTATATTTATTGACTCTGTAACTTGTGTTTAACTCTTTGGGTAAGAATATCAAAAGACCCCTCATTAATGTTTGAAGTAAAGTAAATAAGAGCAGTTTAGTTTTTATAATATATTTCATTGGTCTGTGTGAAAAGCTCCAAAACGACTTATATTTTGGAACGGAGGGAGTATTAAAATATGGCTTTTTTTAGCAAGTGTGAAAGAACGCGATGCCACGGAATCTCAATATGGAACGATGTTACTGTCAATGTTGCAGTGAATGTTGCAACAATGACAGTAACAATGTGAACTGAAAGTGTATAACAGAAAATAGCAGCGGAAGTTTTGTTTTGTGATTTGAAATCGAACAGACTTAGTAAGACAGAAAATCACACAAAAACAATCTACAAGTATCAAACTTGTAGATCAAGCCTCAAGGCAACAAACTTTATTAAGATCAACACTGTTTTTGAAACTTAACAATAAACACAAAATTCTCACAAGATATAGAATCTTGGAGAATCACAAAACCCACATAAACTACTAGAACAAACGTGGGAAGAAAGACTTAAACACAACTTCCAAAACAACAAATCAACCGGAAGCACAAATCAACTTTAAATACAAGTACGTATTCTTTTTGTGTTTTCAAGTCTTCTGCGGTCTTTGTATATGAGGTGTCGATCTCTTCTCTCTAGCTCACACAAGAAAACTGGATCAACTCTCTCTTTTCGCCAACTAAATGCTCTCGGCTTGATTCTCTCTTGTAAGCTCTTGCATCTTCTTGTCAAGCTCTCGACTGCCTTTTATAGATTGCTGCTTGTAAACCAAGACTTCAAGAAATCCTGCAAGAATACGGCCAACAACCAAATCCTACTAGGAAACAGATTAGACATAAAATTATACAAGATTTTGTTTCCTAATTAGACTATAATACTTGGAATAACTAATTTATTTACATAAATCTAGATACCAAAAATATGTTGCCTAAATCTTTAAAATCTTTTAAAAGATTTAGTTACCAAACATGTATAACTAAATCTCCAAAATCTTTTAAAAGATTTTCCTATCAAAAAACACACCAATCTACCAAAAATAATCTAAACAAAATCTAACTCCTAAAATAAACATTGACTAAATTAAAATCCTTCTTTGACCAAGAAAGGTGAAAACAAGATAAAATAGGTCATGCCTATTTTACCCTTACAAAGTGTATTTTAACGGGATCTTACCTCTTTTAGACTACCTAGCTTTTATATGTATATATAGATTAAATAACTAAATGTGGTTGTATTTGAATTTGAACACACTTTTGTGTAAAAATAGTTTCTGCAGAAAAGACACCTTTTTAATCCGAAATTTAGAAAATAATTAATAAAAAAATAATTTCTGATTAATTTAGTTCTTCAAATTCCTACACATTTGGTTTTTTCCTCCAAGTTACTTCACCTTTTTAATCCCAAATTTAAAAAACAATTAATTAAAATAAAAAATTAATATCGGTGTTCAAACTAATTTGAGGCACTATTATTATTCAAGTCTCGCCAAGTTTACCCAATATATATAACTTTATACATGTTAAAACTATTAAAAGCTTTGATTCGAGACCAAATCAATTGTTTTTCTTTTCTCAGATTCATGTTTTGATGTTCTTTTAAAAGCTAATAAATGTTAAGCACCTGAAACAAAAATGAAATCAATAAACAATAGCGCCCTTACATAGGCACACTAACTAATAATATTTAAACACATAATTATTCATAATAAAAAATATTTCTTCAGTCTCAAAATTTTGTCATATTTGATCTGACACACGGATTAAAGAAAAATAATTGACTTAATTATTAATATTGATATAATGTGTAATTTCCTTTGAAATTCATATTTATGTGGCTAATAATTAAATAGGAAGAAAAATTAAATGCCGAACAGTATAGTAATGTCCTAGCAAATGAGTTTGGTAAGTGTCTACTTGATGCACCTAATAACTAATTTCAAATTCAAATATTATTGCCTCAATGAATCGAGCACTTCTTACCCAATTAATCATCGCTGTGTGCGTGTATAACTCTAAAGTAATATTCATGAGTGTCAAATTTTATTTTTTTTATTGAAATGAAAGAAGTCGACTTTTGGAAGAATTTAGGTTTTGTTTGTATCACGAAAAATTATTTTTAGAAAATATTTTTCTCATTTTTCGTTGTTTGATAACATTAGAAAAATGTAGTCAACGTAAAAGATTTTCCGAGTCAATAGAAAATCAAGCATTCTTTTCCTGAAAATGACTTATATATTTATTTCCGTAAGTCATTTTTCAAATGTTTGAGCACCCCTCCACGTCCTTCCACAATTACACATATTTACATACATGCACAATATTTTACACAACAAATAAATTGTTTAAAAATATAATGTGCACATTATTTATAAATTTTAATTCAAAAAATATTCACTACGTCATAAAATTAGTATCTACTATATTATTTAAAGACGTCCTCAACATTATCTATTTTATTTTTTAAAACATTTTTTCATATCAATTATCAATTTTTTTTATTTGTATTTGTGAGATTGAAAAAATATAGACCTTATTGATTTGATACCATTAATGATAAATTGAAGGTTATTAAAAGAAAATTATTTAAAGTTTAACACTATTTTATATCCAATATCTGTATTAATATTAGAATATATTTTTTGTATTTATTTATATATTGTTTTCCGTAATATTTTACATGTGTTTGCCAAACACCCGAAAATGTTTTCTGACATATGTTTTCAAAAAAATTACTGAACACCTGAAAATAGAAATCATTTTCTGAAAATTATTTTTCGTGAAACTAACAGAGCCTTAGTAGGACACGTACATTAATATACTCCATTCGTTTTCAAATTATTGCCTTTTTTTATATGGCACACCGTTTAAAAACAAATAAATTGATTGTATTATAAATATGAGTGAAATGTGTGGTTTCTTTAATACCCTTGAACATATGATCATAATTAAAGTAGGTAGAAAAGTATGAGTAAAATGGTAAAATTAAATTGTTTACGTTACATTACGTTACGTTAAGTTATATGTAGCCCACACACTGGCCCAATGAGCACGCAACACCTTGGGTCATCAGACCCACCATAAGCCGACCAAAAAGTCCATATAATGTTGGTTCCCAGTAGTAGCGCATGGCTACCTTATAAATCAAACACAAGTCTCACATCTACCCGATGTGGGATTGGGGTATTACAATCTCCCCCATTCAAATCCTTGACGTCCTCGTCAAGGCCGAATCGTACCCCGGGCGATGCAGTATTCAAGAGGTGGCTCGTACGGGGATCAAGAGGTGGCTCCCACCTTCTGTAGTGTAGCATTTTGCCGCATTTCCGGTCGGGACCCGCTTTGATACCAACCCCGTAACGCCCAAATTCGACAACGACACTACGGTCCCACAATTTGGCCACGTCACCAACAATCATAACTTAAATCATAAATGTTCTAATCTCACAATAATTAAATCTTAAACATCCTTGATTAAAGTCAAAATAAACCCAACATAATTAAATACAAAATCTATCAAATACTTAACATGAGTCTATAATTTATTTAAAATACTATCGAGTAATTCAATAAGGAAAGACTAAATCCAAAATTCTCGGAAGTCGTCATCATGGTCTACTTGAACCGAAATCCTCTATTAATCTTATTCATTACCTGAGAAGATTAGTATGAAGGAGTGAGTGAACAATGTTCAGTAAATTCATATACAACCCCTCCGTTTACTGAGGAGGAGTTGACTATAAATAAATCAGAGATAAATATTCTTAGAATAGTCAAAATTCATTATTTAAAAATCGATAAGCGAAAACAGTTTTTCAAATGTCAAACAGAAGATCAGAATTCCAAAGAGAGATACATACTCAACAATTGACTCGAGTAGCCCATCGCCATCAACCGTCCCATACCGCTTGAAGACAACAAACTACTCACACACACACACACACACACACACACACATATATATATATATATATATATATATATATATATATACTCAGGATTCCAAGTGAAAGATAATAATGCAACAAGTAAACTCGAGTAACCAATTGTCATCAACCATCCCATACCAGCTGATGACAACAGATTACTCATAGAATTCCATGATCACATAAGCAATTCATAAATCATAGTTCATAGTTCATAGATCGACTTCACATATCATAGTTCATAGATCATTGGTATATCCGGATAGTCACGCCACGGGCCAAGTGGCGTTCAAATAATTCAATGTTCGATAATCATATCCACTAATCAAGTGGTATTCGATAAATTCGATCGCTCAATAATCATGTAACCGGCATAGTGATCATGTTGAAATTTCAAATAATCAAATACTTTTGCAAAATCGCATTCCCAAAAATCATAATTTTCATATAAAAGGTATCTCACATGAAATTCAATAATTATGTGAGAATAAACAGAGAATCAAATTATGAGTTCGAAAGAAGTGTAAACGACGGAGTTCGAATTCAAATGCCGATTTAAAGTCGGCGTTTCAAGAAACATAGATATCAAGGAAATAACGGAAACCTAACGAACGATACATAAAAGATTGAAGATCTAATAGAGGTATAATCTCTTACCTCGAAATGCTTAGCGAAAGAAATATCCGCAACACGCACGTTCGTCCTAATCTTTCGTGTCCCAAATCTAGGTTCAAAATATACAATAATCACTAAACTACAATTGTACCAACTACTCCTATTGATTTTATAATACAATTAAAGTGATAGTTAACTAAATAATTTATTATTATTATTATTATTATTATTATTATTATTATTATTATTATTATTATTATTATTATTATTCAACTACACACACACGGTACACACACATACACACAGTACACACACACATGCACTTTCACTTATATAGTTTTTTTTTTTTTTTGTAAATGCCATCATTCATGCAATTATGGCTTCTTGTACATACACACCGCCACACTTCGACACACACACAAGGAATAATGCACACACACACATTGTTGCATTCATCTTTGATATATATAATATATACATTATGTCTTTGAAGGTTTCATATACTATGTAATCAAAACAGTTTAGAAGGAAAGATGAAAAAACAAAATTTTTACCTTAGCTGCCGCCGCCGGCTCCCTCTCTCTCTCTTTGCCTTTTTTTTTTGTACTCTTCTCTTTTCCTCCTCTCTCAACCCTATTTATATAAAAAAAAACCCTATTAGGTTTCCTAACCCTAAAACTAAATGGACCAAGACCAATTTTTAATTAGGTAATATTATTAGGGAATTGCAATTAAGTCTAGTCACAAGTGGGCCAAGCCCAAACCAATTTAATTAGTTACTTAATAGGTTTAAACCAACCATTAAATTAACTCAAATAATTATAACATTAATTATGTGTCTAAAACGATTGTAAAATTAATTAACACCAATTAATATTTTAGCTAAAATTATCGGGTATTACAAAAAAAAAATCCCAAATACACTAGTTTTTGGCACCGGTACAGGCGGTGCTAAATACTATAGTCTTTGGCACTGTTTGGTAAAAGCCCACCCAAATACGATTGTATTTGGCACCTTTTGGTTAAACCATCCCAAATACAATACATGCCTGTACAATATTTCATTTTATGTATCAGCGGTAACCGCAAAATATTAAATCCCAAAAACTTCCCTCCACAAATTTCACTTTCCCTAGTTGCTTCCCTCCCAAATTTTCACCCAAAATTGATATCGCTAGGTCTTTCTCCTTTGTCTCCCCCCAAAATTGAACTGCAACTCTAGCCATTTCACTTCTCATCTATAATTTTTGATTTTGCGCTAGCATTTGCAATGGAAAATCAATTTGGGTCCCCTTTTCTCACTTACTCTTCTGAAGAAGGAAATGATTCTCGTTCTCAACCTTGCCCTACCTCTCGATCAGCTAGTTTGTCTCACCGTAGCTGAAGTAGCAGCAGCGCATTCACAAATATCAAGGGCTTAATCTGGGGCTTTCTAAGAACAATTGCACTCGAAATTGATTTGATGCTACTAAATTGGGCTACTTTATCAATTTAGGTAAACCTAATTTTGATTTGAGGTTACTGTATTTCTTTTTCCTTTATTCAATTCCAGCGCTTTAATTTTATAATCTCCTATTCTTCAATGTAATTTCTTGTGCCTGTCGAATTCCTTGTATTATCTCAAACTCTTTCTTGAATATCAATGGTCTTAGAGATATAGTTCTTTTTAATAGCAAGAACCAAAATTCATGGCCTGTACTTAACTTGCAATATTATATTTCCATTCAATGTTTTTGAATTGATTATGGATGCCAAGGCTATGTAGATTGATAAATATAGGCTGCTACACAGACTTGAAAAGTAGGCTAGAATTTCAAGTTTCTTTTACTAACTTTTTGTTAATGCCAATTATTGTATTATTAATTTATGGTTCTGTAATTTATGAGTTCATTACTACTAATCAAAGTTGACTACTTTGATTCTTTTACTTCCTATATATGTGCGTAGTTTTTGCTTGTCTTGGTTGTTGCTTTGTTTCATAGGTGTATTTTGGTTACTTATGGCCGATGAGTAGAATAGGATTTCTACAAGTTGGGACGACATATAATAATTTGAATTTCTAAAATTTGTTGTCAAAGTGACAACTAGTTCGAGGGAACTTGAACCCTAGAGTTATAGTGCTAAGGATGCTGAAATTTATAAAGCTCGGGTTATAGTTATTGAGTGTTTCTCTCATCCTAATTATAGTTCTAAGTTGTAGATGCAAAATGGTGAATACATTCTTAATGTTGCTTTAATTTTGCAGCAGGATTTAGGTGTTATATCATGATTAGCATGTATAGAGGGATGATAGGGCTAATGGAAAGGGTATAAGAAAATTCAGACTTGTGGCCAATCGTGAGTAGTGCTTATATATTGTAGAAAAACAATGTTACTCAAGATTAGTTACAACGGTAGCCAAAACGAACACGAACAAGAACATCAAGATGAATCTAGAGTCCTTTGAATCTTAAGCATGTCTATCATGATGAATTGCAGCTTATTAAATCATCATACATGTTGTTTCTAGTTGTGATGGGAGTTGTTTGAACAATTTCTGTATTTTTTTCTTGTGAAGAAAGATGTCAATTTTGGTGGATAGACATACACTTTTTGGTAAAAAGAGTTGTCTTTTCTATTTTTCATTCCACTATGCAAGAATGAATAGTGGACC
>CM028379.1:2388511-2439159 GCA_013146195.2 Codonopsis lanceolata
CCTATAAAAGATATATTTGGCAAAGTTCTATAACAGTTGCCACGTTAATCGATACGCAGCCCAATTAACCACTGATGTATAAAACTAGTGTAATGTATGAGCAGATATAAATCTAATACAATAAGAATCAACAATCTCCTCCTATTTATATCTGGTCATCATTACTACAAATGAGAGCTATAACCGACTATGTGATAGATAATAGCATGTCTAAGAGTTTTATTCATTTAATAAAGGAAGACATGCCTCTATCAAAGAGTAGAGCACCTCAAGTGTAAAGTTTAATCTAAGTGCATAAAAAAGATAAGGAAATCATAGAACAAAGACACGATTAGTAGCAACCGCTTTTAAATAAATTTAAACTAAGTGTTTAAATTCTAAGCGTATATAGAAATGGAATAACAAGAACTTAAACACGAGACATTTTTGAAAAGTTGATAATCTTCTGTATTATAAACAAGAAGTTTAATGTTTACAGAGTTTTTCAAAATATATGAAAAGTACAAAGGTTAAGGGAAAAAAATAGATACACATTTTACCACGGTCGTTTCCTTTTCCTTTGTCTCAGCAAGATTTTTCTCCCTACGATCTCTCTAGCTCTTCCATTCTTCGACGCACTCGCCATCGGCATCTCAAGGAGGTCCGTGGAATGAGAGCGTAGTCGAAGTTCTTCACAAAGACGATCGTTTCTTCCATCAAGATTCGGTTTATAGACTTCATTTGCTTCTCCTCCGTGATGGCCGATCACAATCACGATGAGCATTCATGATGTTGTGAGTAGAGTCGTAAGCCAAGTTGTTGAGCTCTAGACAGAGGGCACCGTTGCCGAGATACAGCTGATGGCATGGAACAATGTAAGAGATGAGCAGCAGCCGACACATTCGGCCACCGTGCTTCGACATTGATCTTGACGCCTACGAACTCGGCCTCATCTATCCAAACGGTCCATACATCTTCTTGAAACTGCCAAGAAGAGCAAGTAGTCCTGGCCGTTATTTTGGGACGGCAAAGGGCGATTTCAGCGATAGCGTAGTAATACTTATAAGTTCGCCTAGTCGCTCATAAATAGCATCCAACCTTGACAGAATTTCAGCATTGGCCGGCTGGAGAGGAAGATGGTTCCCCGCCAATGAATGTGAACAAGACGGCAGAGGAAGTGGCTTCAGAGACACTAGCCTAAGGGTTGTTGAAGAGGAGGAGTGACGAAGTCGGAAAGAGGAAGAGTCTTGGGTTGGAATGGTGTCAGGAAGAGAGATTTGTGGTGAGGGGAGGGTTGGTGGAGTCTAACTCAATGTCGGCAATGCACTTCACCGACAATTGAGTGCATGTAAAGGGTCGGAGAACCGTAAAGAGGGGCGTGGATAGAAGAGGTTTTGGCTCATAGGTGAGGATGAGGTTGTGGTTGGTCGTGGAGAATAGATTCATCGAGGAAAGATCAAACAGAACTGGCAAAAAGCAGAGTCTATTGGTTTGGTTGGAGGGATTTGGGTTTGATGAGGTGAGGTAGTAGATGGGTTAGAGAGTAGTTGAAGGGTGGAGGAGGAGGAGGAGTGGGGTTCCTGTAGGCTCCTCCTCGCTCAGTGAGCTCCTCCCCGAGGGATAGATTCTCCTAGGTGAATTCCTCCGAGTAGATGACTCAGAGGAATAGGTTGGCTTGGTGTGGCTAGATGGTTGGTTAACGTAGATGGTTGGGTGCCTGTGAGAGGGTTACCGGCGGTAAGGCTTGTGTGCCGCACTCCTTTATTCCTTAGCAACCGACCGGGGCTCAATGCTTTACTCGCAGAGGCGAGAGTGTCCGAAGTGCGGGTCCTCAAAGGTTTTACGTAGTCGCCACGCTTTTGGTTGAGGTGAGGGTGCAAGTGAAGATGAGGATGGTCGCTGGGTTTAGGAGAGGAAGAAGAGGAGGTTGGTTGAGCTTGAGAGGATGGTTGGCCGGCGAAGGTCAATGAAGGTGATGGAGTTGGTCGGGTGAGTCTTGTCCTTTCGCCTTCCTTCATCTCCTTCCTAATCCATTTCGCCTGCTCCCTCAATAGCTATCTTCTAGCCCCGGCCTTTTGCCCAGCTCGCTTGGCTCATAAGAGCTTGCTCGCTCATCGCCTGCATCCTTGGCTTTTGGTGAAGAGATTGGGCAACTGGTCATTGAATTTAGCGTTTTTGAGAGTCCGCTAGTCGCTATATGCTTCTACGTTGAAACGAGTGAATAAAATCCAGATTGGCTTAGCAACCTTGTCAATTGAGACCTAAGGAAGACCTTTCTCGCAACCTTCGTTTTCATATTATTTGTACTTGTTGAAGAACGAAGCGGTCACTTCCTTGGCCACCACTATGAGCTCATCTTCCTTTAAGGAAGAGTTGACTTCCTCGTGACTCGTAGGAGAGCGTTGATCAATCCGACGAATGCTTGCTGTGTGGGGTTGTTCTTTACTCTGGCCACCCATTGTGTCAATTCGTTGAAAATGATGGCGTCGTAATTAAGACGGGTTTGAAGGTAGACGGCACTTGTAAGGTTAAGTTGTTGTGCTGTGAACATATCATGTGCACCACCCTTGAACAGCAGCCCCTTGTCAATAAGGTGGCTTGTGGAGTAGACGCCCAAAGGAAGAGATTCTTTAGCATCTTCCTTGGGGTTCCCCTGGGGTATCAACTCCCTCATTGTGTCCCGTGCATGATCGCCTCAAAGAATAGTTGATTCAAGTGCACCACCGAAATGCACACCAATAATGGTGGAGATGGTCTTGGCGGTGATGGAGATAGGACGGCCTCTAATCCATCCACGCAGAGCATTCTTATTCTTGAGTTCCATTCTTTGGTATAACTCTTCTGCCAAAAAAATACTGTAGTCTTTGTGATTGAGGCAGAAGAGTGGAAGAATTCCTGAAGCATTCATGTCATCACAGGCCTTGACTCCTCGCCGCAAAGTGCATGATTGGAGGTTGATACACATTCCGTATGTAGAGTTTAGGGCCCGTGGCTACGATGACGCCATGAGCAGGGAAAGTAGGGTATCCCGGAAGGTTGACATCCAAACTTGGAGGAATGTCCTTTCTCGGGTCAAGCACCTTCCTCGTTGTCACGCTTTTGGATTTAGATGTTTTCACCGAAAGAAATGCGAAAAATTAGGGCTTTTTACCTCATATGTTAAACAAACAATTTCAAGTTTTTCCGAGATTATTAAAAAATTTCGAATGAAACTTGAAACCCTAGAATGTTTAGTGAAAGCAAACCAGAAATGTTTAATAGAAGTTTCAAGAGAGTTAGCATTCAAAGCATAGAAACGATTGTTAGTTTCTAGGTTTTAAGAACATCAATGGCGATATCAGAAGTTACGCAAAGTGACCTTTTGTATTCCGAAATAATTAGGTTAAGAAATGAAATGCAAAACAGTAAACAGGGAATACCAAGTTCGAGAGAAGAACATACCATTGATGTTGATGAGAAGAAGAAATAAGAAGATTTTGGAACGAAGAGAGCAATTGACACGTAGAGAGTGGTGAAAGAGAGAGAAATATTTTAGACAAAGTGGGGTTTGAAGTTTTGGAAAGGCGGTTCAAGGTCTATTTAAAGATAAATTTTAGCACATGAATGGGAACTTTAGATATTTTCTAAGTACCACTTTTATCCTTGACCCCTTTATTGCTTTAGAACCCTCTTTAATTAAAATAGACTAAGTAAAGATACTAACCTTTGAGTCTTCCGCTAAAGGAAAATTACGCCTTCCAAATACCTAAAACTAAGTCTTCCGGTATGAAAGAAAATAATAAGACTTTGAAATTAAAGATGATCAATCATACCAAGATTTCTCCTTAAATAAGCAAACCCGTGGCATCCAATGCTTTGTGAGAATGTCACCAATTGATGCTTAGTTGGAACATATTCCGCATCGATGTTACCTTTCTCCACATGATCTTTGAGGAAGTGATAACGGATATCAATGTGCTTTTGTCTTTAGTGCATCACTGATTTTTGAAACGAATTGTTGATGTTGTCACACATAATTGGACAATTTGTAGTCTTGATGTTGTAGTCCACTTAGTTGCTTCATCCATAGGAGTTGAGAGCAAACAGCCTGCCAGCAAGAATGTATTCTCGCCTCTATGGTTGAGTTTGCAACCGATCCTTGCTTGCAAGACCATGAGACAAGTCTATTTCAAGGAATTGACAAGTCCCACCGGTGCTTCTTCCGCTCACTTTGAGTGTTACATAACTGCATCCGAGTATCCAACTAGATCGAAATTGTTGAATTTGGAATACCGTATGCCTAGATTTGTTGTTGTTGAAACATATCTAATGATACGCTTGGCGCAAGCAAATGTGATTCCTTTGGATCCGCTCGAAATCTTGCACAAACACAAACATCAAACATAATGTCGCCCATCGGCAAGAAGGTAAAAAAGTGAACCTATGATTCCTGCATTTGGTCATGTTCTCTTGCTTTCCCTTTCATCTTTATCAAGATGGCGCCGGTAGACATTGGAGTCTCAAATCCTTTAGTGAATCAAGACCAAATTTCTTGATTAGTTCCTTTGCATATTTGGTTTGGTCGATGAAGATTCCGCCTAAGTCTTTTGAATCAAGCAGCCCTAGAAAGTAGGTAAGCTCTCCCATCATACTCATCTCGAACTTGCTTTTCATCAACTTCTCAAATCTCTTGCACAAAGCTTTGGTTAGTTGATCCAAAGAGGATGTCGCCCACATAGATTTGTACCGTAAGAGAATGACCTTTGTGCTTGAGGATGAACAGAGTAGTGTCTATCCTTCCTCTCATGAATCCTTGTTCTATTAAGAACTTGGATAGAGTTTCATATCAAGCCCTGGGAGCTTGCTTTAGGCCATTGAGAGCTTTCTTGAGTCAGTAGACATAATCCAGTTTGTCTTGAATAACAAATCCTGGAGGCTGTTCAACGTATACCATTTCTTGAAGATCACCATTCAGAAAGGCACTCTTTACATCCATTTTATACACTTTGAAGTTCATGAACGAGGCATAGGCTAGAAATAGTATGATTGCCTCTAATCTAGCAACAGGAGCTAATGTTTCATCGAAGTCAATTCCTTCTTCCTGTCGGTAGCCTTGAGCAACCGCCTAGCTTTGTTTCGTGACATTTCCATCTTCATCTCTTTTGTTTCGAAACCCATTTGGTGCCGATAACTCGATGATCGCCTACTGGCTTTGAACTAAGCTCCACACCTTGCATCTTTCAAACTAGTTCAACTTTCTTGCATAGCTTCAATCCAGTTATGATCTCCAATAGCTTCATCAATCTTCTTTGGCTCGAGTTCAGATACGAATGCATAAGCGAACATAATCTCTTCTCGAACTCTATTCCTCGTATGCACTCATGTGTTGAGATCACCAATGATTTGAGAAATATGATGATCTCTTGTTTCAATAATGGTTGGAGGAAGATCACTTCTTGTGGGTTCTTCCCTTAAGAAATCAGGAGTAGGTTGAGAAGGAGATTCACCAAGATTTGTCTCAAGAGATAGTATCTTCAAACCTTCATTTTCCGTGAACAAGAAGGATGAGTGATCTGCAAAGGTGTTTGGGGTAAAATGTAAGAGATGGGTTCTCGGGTCAATGTAAGAGTTGAACTGATAGCGCAGTTCAAGTCCGCCGCTGAAGGGTTAGCGGATCGAAGGGTCTCAGCTGCGTGACTCAAGAGGAGTGGAAGTAGATGCGTTGTTTGTACTGCCTCATCATTATCGTAATCATTAGCAACATTCTGAGCCTTTCTAGGCTCTAACAAGTCATATTCATCAAAAGAAACATGCACAGATTCTAAAATTTTTAAATGAGTTTTACTGAAAATGCGAAATGCTTTTGAATGTTTGGAATACCCCAGAAAAATTCCTTCGTCTGATTTTGTATCAAATTTTTCTCTATATTCTTTTCAATTATGAAGAATAAAACATTTACAACCGAAGATTTTAAGAAATCCTATGTTGGGGGCTCTTCCTCTCCATATTTCATATGGAGTTTTGTTATGAAACTTGTTTACTGTGGATCTGCTTTTGGGTAAAACATGCAAGCAGTTGACGGCTTCGCCCGTATAATTTCTGAAGTTTTGCTTCTGCAAGCATTGTTCTTGCTGCTTCAATCAGTGTTCTGTTTTTCCGTTCGGCTACACCATTTTGTTGAGGAGTTTCGGCAGCAGAGAAGTTGTGGTCGATCCCGTGGTCATCATAGTATCTTTCTACACCATTGTTTTTTAATTCAGTGCCATAGTCAGATCTTATGTCACTGATGTCTTCAAGCTTTTGAGTTTGAAGTCTTCTGAAAGAGCGGTGACTAGATCATAAGTTTCATCTTTTGAAGTCATTATTTCAATCCAGGTGAACCTAGAGTAGTCGTCAACTACCACAAGTGTATACTTGTCTCCGTAAATACCGACCGTAGTGATTGGTCCAAAGAGATCCATATGCGAAGTTGAAGAGGTCTGCTTTGTTGACAAGACAGACTTTCTTTTGAAGGAAGACTTGGAAAGTTTTCCTAGCTGGCAAGCTTTACAACTTCTGTCATGGTCGGCAGACACCGTTGGTAGACCTTTGACAAGCCCATTTTTGGAGAGCTTGGAAAGGTGCTTGAAGTTGAGGTGACTGAGACGCTTGTGCCTTAGCCAACTGTTGTCACGAACGTTGTTAGCTACTAGGCAAAGGCTTGAGAATCTCCCTAGAAGATTTAAGTCCACGACATAGACGCTTCCTTGTCTATTGCCTGGCCAAGATTGAAGAGCGTGATTCACGATCTTTGATGAGGCACTGGTTGGAGTTGAATTGGCATAGTAATCCTTTGTCGCAGAATTGGGATATGCTCAAAAGATTGTGCTTTAAGCCACTCACTAGAGAGACTTTGTTGATGGAGAGACTTCCTCTAGTGATTGAGCCATATCCAATTGTTTTTCCTCTTGCATTGTCTCCGAAAATAACAAAGTGGGTCCTTTGGCTTCAAATTATATCTCGTAAGTAGACTGCTTTTCCCCGTCATGTGTCTTGAGCCACCGTGTGCTGTACCAGATGTCTTTGTTTTCTGAATCTATAGTCATGAAGCATTCCTGAAAAAGATTTAAAGCAACAAGGTCCCCTTTATTTTCTTTTGGGTTCTAAGGATTAGCAACCTTTTGGAACCAATACCTGCCTAACCTTAAGAGAACTAGGTCTCTCAGATCTTGGAGAGAACCTTAGCAGGCATTTTGGGGGCCAGATGGCCTAGGCAATTGCCAGAAAGACATAAATGGAAATTCCGTAGAGAACTGTTAGTGACTTTAGCTGAAGAGTGACTATGATTATTTTTTTTCTTAACATTCAATCTTGGTTCAGTTTGCCTGTTGACGGTAGACTTAATTTGTTTCTTTTGAATATTCCTAGGTATGTTATCACCAGACTTAGCTTTGGCTTGTCTGTAGATTACCTTTTTAGGAGGATTCGGTAGAATACCTTTAAATTTACTTTCAACAGGTACAGGTGCCTTGCCTGTTTCATAGACAAACATGATAGTCACCGGTAGAGATTTAGTAGGTCTACCGCCGGTAGTCTTTGCCTTAGCAGAGTTGTTGCCGGCAGACTTTACTTTCTCAGGTTTCTCATTTGAATCAGTCATCTTGGCTTTCCCTTTATGAGTTTTGGGGTAAACATAAGGAACACTTGAATAACCAAGGCTTTGTCTCCCATTGTTTCCGAACGTCTGTTTAGAGAAAGAGATATCATTAGCAGTCTCGGAGGATTCACCTTTCTCTGTGACTGAAGGGAATGTCATATTGGGCTCATCTGAATATCCTATGCCAGATTTATCTTTACTAGATTTTTGGCTTGAAAGAATTTCTTCAAAGGCATCCTTGGAGCTGTTCCAGGAGTCAATTGTCTTTTGCAAGGCAATTTTCTCTAGGTCAAGTCCTTTGATGTGCTCAGTAAGACATTTTATTTTGTCACAAAGGAATTTGTTTTCTCCTTTGAGTTTGATACTTTCTTGTTGACAGCTATTGAGAGTTTGAATCTCACCGCCATCGAGATTTCTCAGTAAGTTTCTCACAGTTCTTGGCAAGTTTTACATAGGCTACTCTTAAGGAGTTGAACTCTTCAAGCATATCTTGATTATCCTTGAGAAGTTCTTCCTTACTAAAGTTCTCACTGTTGATCTCACTTTTATCCAAGGAACTAGGTGAGATTTTGACTTCATTTTCAGAGTCATAGGTAGGACCTAAATCATGAGATATTAAGCATATGTTAGTGATGACTGTATTTTATACGCAGTTATTGGGTATTATTCCGGCTTAAATTAAGTTATTTCTCGAGGTTTTTGTTGTCTAATATGTGTTTTAGTGTTGTTTTATAGTTTCAGGGACTATGGAATAATTGTGCAAAATATAGGCATTTTATGCTGAATTGAAGAACTTCAGGGACCAAACTGCAAAAGATGGAAACTTGAAGGAAAAAGCTGAAAATCAGAAATTCCAGCAAAAAAATCAGTCGCCTATTTTGAGAGTTCTAATTGCCTTGGGAAACGTGAAGTTCTAGTTTAATTCTTTTTAGTGTTTTAATTATAATGTATCTCCTTTTCCTCCTTGTTGTAGGATTAATTAGGTATAAATAGATCCCTTTAGTCAGGAAAAAAAAGGAGAGAAGTTCGGTATTATTTTTCTTTGTCTATGAAGAAAGATTCTCCAAGAATGGTTCAAGGTTTTGTACTTTCAATTATGGAGAGCTAACTCCATAATCTAGGAATTGGAGGTAACTTGTATCGAATCTATTGTTTTATATTAATTCTTATTCATTTAATTCTTGTTGATTGTGGTGTTTATCAATCCCTCTATTATTTCGCTTTGAACAAATGAATGTAATCGTAAATAATAAAGGCCTAGAAGTGCGGATAACTGCATGACCAATGTGTATATGTCGTACACTGGCTCACCATCACAATAAATTGGACCTATCGATGCACGAGAGTGATAAGTTAGGACCAGGTTCATACATGATCTAGGTGAGATAGATCATAATCTAGGTGACGATAGATTACATGTTCTTGTGCTTAGGATATAGAATGGATGAATTTTGCGAGGATGGAGGTTGAACCAATTGTTCAACAGTCTATATCTATCTTTTGTGAACGAACCCAAGAAATTGAATGATAATTATTTTGAATTAAACAATAGATTAGATACAAGTAGGGGTGGCAAAAATTTATCCAATCCATTGGGTTATCTATTATATCCATTATAAAAGACTTATTGGTTATTATCCATTAACACCCAATTAGGTTAATGGGTGTTAATGGATATTATCCATTAACACCCATTAACAAAATGGATAATTATGGATAATTAACCGTTATCCATCGGATTTATCCACTAATGTCACCACCGTGAACGGCCTCCACCCACCTCCCCCACCGCCTCCCCACCTAACGCTTTGCAACCACCGCCGCCGCCCACCGCCGGCCACCACCGCCGCACTCCGCACCGGCCACCGCCTCCAACCGCCGCCCACCATTATCTCCAACCGCCACCGCCGCCCACCATCACCACCCGCCGGAACGCCACCAACCACCACCAACTCTTTACTTAAAAATAATAATAATTAAATGCATAACTTACCATTAGCAAGATTCGAACCAACTCTTTTATATCCATTATAAAAGACTTATTGGTTATTATCCATTAACACCCAATTAGGTTAATGGGTGTTAATGGATATTATCCATTAACACCCATTAACAAAATGGATAATTATGGATAATTAACCGGTTATCCATCGGATTTATCCACTAATGTCACCACCGTGAACGGTCTCCACCCACCTCCGGCCACCGCCTCCCACCCAACGTTTGCAACCACCACCGCTCGCCGCTGCCCACCGCCGGCCACCACCGCCGCACCTCCGCACCGCCGGCCACCGCCTCCAACCGCCGCTGCCCACCATCTCCAACTGCCACCGCCGCCCACCATCACCACCCGTCGCCGGAAACTGCCACCAACCACCACCAACTCTTTACTTAAAAATAATAATAATTAAATGCATAACTTACCATTAGCAAGATTCGAACTTGTACCAAATTGTCTTACAATAAAGCTTGTTACCACTAAACTAAACCACTTTTTGATATCTAGTTGAAAGTTAATATAAATATAAACAAGTAATCATAAAAATTATTGATTATTATGAACGTATTTGTTATTTGTTTTGGATTAAGAATATTTGTTTGTTATTTATAATTTATAATTTATAATTATAATGAATATAAATTTTTAATTTTTTAATAAGGTATTTGACTTTTTAATTTTTTTTCTTACTTTTACATAATTATTTATTAGTGTCAAATCAATAAACACGTATATTTTATATCTCACAATTATAAAGACTATTATAAAATTTTGACAACTTTATATATATTAGGTGATAAAAATAGTGTCGCATTGCAAAAAGCAAGGGAGCAACTGCAAGCTCTTAAAGTTTTGAAGGGAAATTTTGATTTATTTTAGTTTCTGTTGTCTTTAGTTTTTACAAGGAAAATTAGATTATGATTTTTGAGATTCATTATGATTAGCCGAAAGATGTTGGTTACTTGTGAGTTTTTGAAGGCTTACTGTTTTAATTTGGATATGAGAAATAGTATTTTTACTTATATTTTTATGACTAAATTTTTGAAAGTTGCCCAAAACGAAGAGAGTATTGGTCTGATAGTCGTGGGTGTTTGTTAGTATAGTCGGAATCATAACTATCCATTGCTTGTTGTCTTTTTTAAATTTTGTATATGTTACTTTTTTTATTCTACTATAATTTCTCTAATTTATTTGGAAGGACAAAAATATTTTATAGCCAACATGTGTCGAGACAACTGAAGCATTTTGTGATATAGAGTTTCCTAGAAAGGTCCCTAAGCTATGGTTGTTTTGCTTGTCAATTGCAATTAACACAAGTTATAGTTGTGTTATTCTTTAAGCAGGTGTTGTGTGAGTGCTCGCATATATATATATATATATATATATGTGTGTGTGTGTGTGTGTGTGTGTGTGTGTGTGTGTATAGTTTTATACGTTTTTTTATGTGTTGTGATTGGTGAATAATAATATATCTAGAAAAGTAATACTCAAAAATAAATTAAAATATGATGTTACTTAATGGGTATTATCCGGATAATATCCATTTATTAATGGATAGAATTGGATATTATCCATTAACACCCATTAAGCTTAATGGGTGTTTTTGAATATTATCCAAAAACACCCATTAAGCTTAATGGGTACATAATGGTTTTATCCAAATTATCCGGTAACACCCAATTGCCACCCCTAGATACAAGTGAATCCTAATTCCTAATCAATTTACAAATCTTTGATATATCTCATATTTATATGTTTTGTTAGTTAGATTATTTTATTTCTTTCTAGTTAATTTAATTTATAAAAACCAAAAAACCCCATTAGTTATTAATTGCTTTATTTTAATAGATTAGTTAAATTTACTATAATCAAATCCAAATCTCTGTGGTTCGACCCTTGCTTCCAATACTATTCTATAATAGTCTTGTCCACTTGCAAGGAAAAAGATTAAATAAAACATCGATCAGTTAGCTTGTTCACAATCATCCTCTTCCTCTTCTGAATCAGTCTCAAACCATGTAGCAACCTGTTTGTCTTCTATGTCTTCAGCCAACATACCTTTTTGTTTTTGAAATTTTCTATAAGTAGGTTTTCTGTATGCTTCAAATTTTGGCTTTGGACATTTGGAGGCAAAATGACCAGGTTTTCTACAATTGTAACACACAAGCTCTTCTTTAGATGAGCTTTCACCAATCTTTTAAAAGGCTGTTGGTGTGTGTTATTCCTTCCATATTTAGCAAATTTTTGAAAACGTTTTACAAACATAGCAAATTGTTCATCTGAGAGAAAATTGTTTTCACTGGAGGAAGTGGAAGGTTTGTTCAACAGTGGTTTCTTCTTGGACCATGCCTGGCAAGGACACAGTTCTAAACTGTTTGTCCTGCTCTAGAGCTTGATTTACTTCGAGCTCATAAACCTTTAAACTTACGTAGAGACTACGGAGAGTCATCTCGTTTAAGTTTTTGGATTCTTTCATAGTCGTGGTCTTAACATGCCATAAACTACCTAGAGAGCCTAGAAACCTCATGTTCATTTCCTTTTTGTCATAAGTTTTACCAAGAGAAAAACAGCTATTAATTACCTCACTGAAGCGATCGTATACTTGTCTCAAGGTTTCCTTTGGATCCTTTTTTAAGGAGTCAAACTGCTAGATGTATGTGTATTTTCTGTTATCTCTTGTGTCTTGGTCTCCTTCCAAGTATTCCACAAGAGCATCCCACATCTCTTTTAGAGTTGTACATCGGATCACCTGCTGGTATGTGCTTGTGTCTAGAGAGCTAGTGATGATTTTGATTGCTTTACTGTCAAGCTCTACCAGTTTTCTGTCGTCCTCTGTCCATTATGATTCTTCTTTAGGAACTTCTGCAGGATTCCCAGCGATGGAGGCTAGAAGGTTGGCCTTCATTGGTACATGTTGTCCTGCAGTAACACACTTCCATAATCTGTTGTCAATAGAGTTCATAAAACGCATTACCTTATCCTTCCATACATCGAAATGACATTCGTCCAGTATTGGGACGTGGTTGGAATTAGATGTAGGCAGCATGTAGTGTGTTTGTGCCATTGGATCGAATCTCTCAAGAGTTTAATCTTGGAAAAACTTGTTTTCAAAGAGTAAGGCTCTGATACCAATTGTGGGTCGTCCCAACGGGCACAATAATAAGCTAGAAGGGGGGTTGAATAGCTTATTATACACTTAAAAACTTTTAAGTAAGTTCTTTGAAAGATACTTTCAATCTATTGAAAAGATTGAAGTAGCAGAAGTCTTTCAATGAAGCTGGTTGAAGTCTTCTCATAAGGACTACCAGTAGACCTTAACAAGTTGCTTAAGTTTGCTGTAAAGGGTAAAGATAACTAATGTAATAAGCAGTTAAATAAGTAGACCAGCAGAAAAGGAATTAACACAAGTATTTTGGGATGGTTCACAATATAAAGAGTGCTACGTCACCAACGAGCTCTAGCTCAACTGGTACTGCTCACTTCTCTTAACGGAGAGGTTGGGTATTCGAGTCTCACTAGAGACACCCTGTACTTTACAACTCTGTTAGAGAGGTCGGGGTGTTCAAGCCTCTTCGGAGGCATCGTTGTTGTTAAAGCCTTATCCAAAGGCCCCATTTAGCTACTCAATTATCTTAACGGAGGGATTGAGTATTATTCAAGCCCCTACAGGCACCACCGGGACATAACTACTCTCTCAACAGAGGAGGTCGGGTGTTCAAAGCCTCACCAGAGGCACCATTTGTTCGAGCCACACCAAAGGCATCATATATATATAATTGTAGCCTTTCAAGGCATTAAAAATAAAATAAAAAATTTAAAAAAAAAAGTTAAAAAAAAGAGTGTTACGTCCACCACCAAGGCAGTCAACCTTGGATTTAAATAGTGCACTATGTTTTCCACTAGATCTATTACAAAGAATATTCCCAATGGATCGTGTACAAAATATTGACTTGTGTTTGGGGATTAAGGAATAAAATATCTGTGAAAACAGGATATTTAATTCGTGCAGAAGTATAGCTATTTGAATGAAAACAACAAGAAGCAAAACAATAAATGTCGATGCACAGCTTCTTGTTGTTGACGAGGACTTCTGGATCTGTTGAGGATCTCTTGAATGCACTGAGTATTAAGACTTAGAGTTGTTGTATATTTTCAGAGCAATTCGTCAAGTGTATTTCTTCACTCTTTAATGGCAGCATTTATAGTAGGTGCATTCTGGATATCCGTTGGAGAAGAGGAAGACTTAACAGCTCTATTAGGATGAATGCTTTAAATGCGTAGGGTCAATCAAAATTTAAATCTACGGATATCGAGCAGGGAATGAGTGCGAGATCTTACGGAAGTTGGGCAATCGGATGTGAGATCGTAGAGTTGTTGCGACGGTAAGTTCTGATGCATTTTCACGCTTTCCTTTGTTCAGTGAAAGTCTTCTGCTTTTCGGAAAACGCTTTCGGTGTGCAGATGTCAGGGAATGTCTCAATTTAAATTCAAACTGTTAAGGATGAATTTAAATTGATCCATTAAGATTTGTTTGACTAGATACATCATGATTTGACCGAGTGTGAACAAGGTCTACCGATTTGTATGTTGAAGCAGGTCTTCTGGTGAAGCTTTGAAGGGGTCTTCCGCTGAACCTGTTAAAGTCCTATAAAAGTTATATTTGGCAAAGTTCTATACACAGTTGTCACGTTAATCGATATACAGCCCAATTAGCCACTGATGTATAAAATTAGTGTAATGTATGAACAGATATAAATCTAATACAATAAGAATCAACAGTCCCTGTATCAACAGCAGGCATAGTCGTGTTACTAGACTTGACAAGTTCTGTCGTGACTCCGGTGTTTGCTTTCCACGCTACAAAAAGAAGTTTGTTTGGTGGCATTTATATCTTTTTTAATCACCAAAAAAATAAAGTCAATAGAGTGGGTCTAATGTGAGACCGTCTTACCGATCATAATTCGTAAGAGAGAGTCTCACTGACTTACATCTCCACCCATCAACAAACGGTAGTTGGGTCAGGGGATCCGTCTTATAGAAAATATCTATAAGACGATTTTGTAAAATAATAATTTGGAGAAACTCGTAAAACTCGAACACCATAAAGATCTTGACATCCAATTCCTTAGGTTAGTTTTAGCAAGTTGTATACTTCTTTAAGTTGAATATGCATGTAAATATTCTAAATGAGATTACTTTTTATTATATATTAGATCTTCATATTCGTGCTTATGACACGATGCCAGTATATCTGATTTCATCAATTGAAATGACAGTGTCTAAACAGAATGTGCGATTTAAAAAAATATTACAGTTAAGAAGTACATTGCTTCAAGTGATAGTTGAGTGATTGATATTTTATAAGGGTAATTGTTCAGAAAATTAATCGTATGATGTGACTTTGTAATGTGAAGATAAAATATAGGTAGAAAAAAAATAGGTGACTACTCATAATATTAACTGTAGGGGTGACTTGTAACAGAGAAAGAAAATATAGGAAGTTAAAAATGGATAACTACCCACATATGTGAATATGAATGTGAATCTTAATCATTAATTTTTTAAAGATAATTTAATATCAACCCCTAAATAATTCTAATCAATTACTTATTTATTTTATAATATATATATAGATAAGCTTAAGTCTTGTTGATGTCAATTTTTACTTTCGAAAAGTATGTGAGAGTTGGGGGAAGAATATGTTCCCTAAAATGACATTGCAAATATCACAATTATTAGATGCAATGTATTTACATCATTCGAGCGGTCAGTAAGAGCTTCATGAAACTGAGGGCGAGAATGACATCATTATTTTCTGTTTTTGATTTTTGTATTTTCAATAGAACTGTACAAGAATACCCTTTATAAAATCTTTTAGTTAGTTCAAATTAACAGTTTTGTTACAATAGTGGATGACTCATTAACGACATGAATCACATTACACCCAATTATTGAGTATATTGATCAATTTTAAGATATTATAAGTTGGTTGGTTAAATCTGTAAACTGAAAATAGTACGATGGTCAAAAAGATAATTATCTAAAAATTTAAGAACGCATGCTTTGAATTCTACATGAAGCATAAGAAATCTAAGAATTCTACTTGGTCAAACTCAAACCTAATATCTCCAATTGTTGTATGTCACTCCACTGTTGAAACCTACAATGTCAAAAATTATTTCCTCTTTTGGCTAAGACATCCTTTTTGCGGCCCTTTGAAGACAAGAGAAAGTCATTTTTAGCTAATCGGCTCATGCATTTGATGCATTTCAGGCCGTTAGCGAATCCTTTGTTTGACAATCAAGTCTCAACAGTTGTATACATTAAATGCACCAAATTTGAAGATCAAAGTTGATGACTACTTCTCTTCAACAGCTCCAAAAATTCTCATCAAACACTTGCCTTAAAACTTGAAAATAACTCATAGCTCTCTAATGTTTATAGCTATTGAGATTTTCATTGATTACAATTTACACACATAAAAGTGATATTAATTATTGTTTGAAGGACAGATATCCAGGTTGGGCTAATTTATTCCCTTGGTAATGGTTGTAGTTAACATTATGTTGTGAACCACTTCAAATTGATGTCTTTTAGATTTTTTGTTGATTATTTGCTTAATAGTTTCATTGATGAGCTCTTCATTTTAGTATTGCTTCTATCAACGGCCTAAATAATTTATATATACACATAAATTGCTTAATTAAGATATATGCAAATAGAAGATAGTAAGAAGAGACCTAGAAAGAGGTAGAGCTGTCAAAATGGGTTGAGCCCGTTGGGCTAGCCCGCCCCGCCACCTAAAAGAGGTGGGTTGGGTTGGTATTTTTTAGGCCCGTCACTTTTTTGGGCTGGCCCGCCCCGCACCGCCAAATGGTGGGTTGAAGTGGGTTGTGGGTTGGCTCGCGCCAGAGTTGTTAAAAAGGCTTGGGCCCGTTGGGCTAACCCGCCCCGCCGCCTAAAAGAGGTGGGTTGGGTTGGTATTTTAGGCCGCCTATATTTTTGGTGCCCGCCCGCTAAATGGTGGGTTGAAGCGGATTGTGGGCTGGCCCGCCCCGCCAACCCATTTTGACAGCTCTAGAAAGAGGAGCTTTTGAATGGTCTTAATTGGATCCATTGAACATTCTTTAAGCATTGCATATATCTCATCTTCATTGTTGCATGTGATCTCTTTTATGCTCTAAATCAGCTTCTGTATACTGCTTGGAATTGAAGCCTTATGTCCACTGATCATATATGCATACACATAAATTGCTTAAGATATATATATATAATCATAAATCGTGTAATTAAAGATAGCTAGAGATATTATTTGTATATGTATATAATATTATAGAGGTTAAATAAAGAGAGATAATTCCGATAATTTGATAACATCGAAAAGGTAAAGGTAATATGGTTGTGTCTATTAAGGTTTAAATTGTCTTTTACATAGTTAAATTCATTGTTATTTTTGTCTATTTTAGTTATCCCACCCATCCCAAAATAAGTTGCATCTATTTCTTTTGGGTAGGTATCCAAATACATATGTGTCTTATTTTCTTTTTTAGGAAATATTTTTTAAGTAAATTGTCTAATATATCTTTATTAATAATCTAATTGGTGCCTTAAAAGAAAAACGTACTCGTTTATTTGACACTACTAACAATTATATTGAGAATGTCAAGATAAAAAAAAATTAATTTCTTTATAAAGTAAATTATTTTCTTAATTAAAATCTGTATAAAATCAATAAGTGACCTTATTTTGGGACCGAGTATATATTTGAAGGGGGGGGGGGGGAGGTAATGCCTAGTCATTGTCCAATTTTTTGAGGTGGGAGCTACTATTTGGCTGAATCTCGTAGGAGGTGTATTAATGTTAAGCGTTAACCACCAGATTGGGGAACTATAGTCTTAAAAAAATCCATAGCGGCTAGTGGCTCAGTTTTAACTTTAACTTTAAGGTATCATTTGGTAGTTTGATTAAGTTCAGATAGGATTAATAAGTCGAATTGTCTGATGTTTGGTACATAATAAATGGTCGAGACTTATAGTACGAGTTATCCGGATAAAGTCATTATCCCCTCACTATTAATACCAAGGGGAAAGGTGGTATTGTTAAGACATGATAACCAGATTTCGAACTTGGCATTAAGGGCATTAATATACGTGTACTACTAAAATGATCGAAAAATCATTTTTCTTAACTTTTGCAAAAAAATAAAGGGTTAATCGTATCATTGGTCCCTTTGACTTTAAGTATTCTTAGTATTAATTCCTTAACAAAAAAAATTCAAAATTAAGTACTAAAATTTTGAAATTTTCACGCCATCAGTCCTTTTAATGAACTGGTTAGGTTCACGCGCATTGCACGTGGTGTCAATGAATTTTTAAAAATGATTTGCTAGTTTCTTCATTTTTCTGTTTACTTTTAATTATTAGATTTTTTTTGTATTTTTCATTACAATTTTTGAAACTTATAAATTGTGTTGTTATGCTTTTAGCTTTTTTGATACTTTGTTTTTCGGTCATTTATAATGTATATTTTTAGTCATTTTATAGCAACTTATCCTACAAAATTGTTTTTTTTTTGTTATTTTCATTCTCTTTTTTTATTACCAAACATGAATTCATTCACTTTTATGAGTGTGTGAATTGAAAATAATTTAAACTTATTATCTTAGATAAACACATTGTTGTTGGAGACTTTGTTTATGTCTTTTCTGAAATTTATGACTACCTATAAAAAATAATATATTATGTTAGAGAAATCAAACTTTCAACCCCAAAGTATATGTACTTATACTAAAAATCAAGGTTCTAAAAATCGTTAGGCGGTTGCTATGCGGCACACTAGTGCCTAGCGCTCAGGGGACTAGTCGTGTCGTAATCGGGGCCTAGACGGGGCCTAGAATTAAGGCATAATTACCATTTTTTTTTTGATAATCTACATCAAAGATCAAACATATTGACTATAAATTTAATTTTTTTATATTTGTCATTTTATCAAATACTTGTCTATATTTGTAAAATGAACAAAAAATATACAAACCTACCATTAATCCGAATTCGCAACAACCTCAAAGCAATAAACAAGTCAAGTTTAGAACTAAAAACAAAAAACGATATTATTCCAGTTCTCCCCCCATTACCTCCCTCTCTGCCTCACCATTACCACTCCCACTTCCTTCTCCAGTTCGCCCATCTTCCTTCTCCAGTCACTGCATGCCACAAAATCAAAGCTACAAAAATAAATTAAGGTCGATGAGGTTTGGCGTAGGCGCGGACTTGGTCGATTAGGCGGTGACTAAGAAAGTCGCGCCGGTAGAGAGGAGCCTAGCGACTAGACGGAGCTAGACGGGGAGTTTTAGAACACTGCTAAAAATACTATTCCCTCAAAGTATATATAAAGCCCCACTTTACCACCCAACCTTTGTTTTGTATCATTTTCATATCTCATTTTACAATTATTTTCTAGTTTTACCCCCTCGCCACGACGAAGGGTACCAATCTGACGTTAATGTGCACATGGTATTTCACGTGTAGGGCATTTTAGTTATTTTTTTGAAATGCTTTCTCTGCTTTTATTACCCAAAAATAAACTTCCTTTTCTTCTTCTCCGGAACGCTTTCTCTGCATCTGCTCTGGCAATGACCTCGTATGTAAAGTTTAAGTGAGATAAAACTCAAAAGTGTATTAATGTTTTATTCAAATTATTATATAGAAAAATAAATAAAAATAGAGCGGAATCATATCAGAGATATTGAACTCAAGATCAGATAATCATACTTAGGTGTCAAGGCCACCACGTATAAGAACCCACCAAAAAATTAAAGACGTAGAACATAACACACAAGCATACATCAAGCATACACCAAAAATTTTCCCTTTTCTCCCTCGCACAACATAATATAAAATGATGTAGCAAAATCACAGCTTGGGCCGTCCGTGAGTTGGGTAGGATATCTGAGCTTTGAATCACCTTCCTTGAGTCTGTTAAGATCACAAGAAAACCTGAGTGGAAGTGCAAGGCAGGGCCTCGCGAAACCCCTCCGGTGTGAGAGTAAGTCTCGTGTGTAAATCTGAAAGCAATTTGACAGAGTGCCAAGGCTCAAGAAAAGTGTGTGTGTACCTTGTTAATGATTAGGGAGAGGTATTTATAGGCCCCCCAATGTGGTTGAATCCGTCTAGGATTCAATTTCCATAGTTACCTAATCAATCAAGGAGAGAATCCCTTGATTTTAGGCATGAAAGACGACTGGCCGCAAAGATGTAGGAGCAGATAAGGTAAGTGCACTGCTCTGATATGCAAACCCTTGACTTGTCTTGGAGAGAAAGTCGTCGGTGCTTCTTGTTTGATGTGTGCCCGGGCGAGCAAAGCTCTGCCCGACTGTTCAATGTGCATTGTTTCTGAACTTGATGTAGATCAGGGGCGGCCCACTGGGGCGAGGCAAGGCAATGCTCGACTGGTTTGGGCGAGATAATTTGGTTCATTTGCTAGGAATGAGGGTGGATGTCCGGGTATGGCCCCTGGTCGGACAAGGAAGGCATATGCCCGTCCTAGTTTGGACAAGAGTTACACTGCTCGTTGCTTGATGCTTCCATTACTTTGCTTGCTAGGCCTGTGGGCCCCTGATCGATGTATTTTATACGTCGATTTTATATACTTCTATGACTTAAATTATGCTATTTCACGAGTCTTTTGAGTACTAATATATATTTTCGGTGAGTTTTGTAAGTTTCAAGATTATTGTGAAAATTCGCGAAACTCCAGGGTTTTAAGTGCAAATTACAAGAAAGGGCAAAAGAGGAAAATTGAAGAAAAATGAAAACCGCGCACAAGCCTGCGACACCTTGCGGGCGCACGCAGGTGCCTCATTGCTGCGGACCGAAACAATCAAAGAAATCAAAGCCGGATGTCTTGGAGACCTTGCGGACGCAAGGTATCCGGCACTGCTGCGACATGAGGTAGGCGAGAATCACGACCTTTTCGGATTTTCACACAGTCATTCAATCCAATCACAACTCCCGAGTATATATAGAAGTCAGATGCCGAGCCTAAGCATAGAGAGGACGTCTGGAAGCTCTCTTTTCATAGATTTTAGGTAGTTTTAGAGTGTATAACATAGTTAGGTTTTGTAATTCCAAGTATTGAAGATCAAATTATGTCTCCATTCATCTCCATGTGCTGTTCATTGTCGATGATGAACTAAATCATCCATAATCTAGGAGGAGGGAGGTAACTTGTATCGAATTTATGTTTTGATTCTTATATATATATGTCTATTCAATGCTTGTTGATTGTGTTGTTTATCACCCCCTATATTATTTTGCTTTGAACAAATGAATGTAATCGCAAATAATAAAGGCTTAGAGGTGCGGATAACTGCATGACCAAGTGCATATGTCGTACATAGGCTCACCAACACAATAAATTGGACCTATCGAAGCACGAGAGTGATAAGTTAGGACCAGGTTCTTACATGATCTAGGTGACAGATAGATCATAAATCTAGGTGACAGCTAGATTGATAGTTCCTGTGCTTAGGATATAGAATGGGTGAATTTTGCGAGGATGGAGGCTGAACCAATTGTTCAACAGACTATATCTATTTTTAGTGAACGAACCCAAGACATTGAATGACATTTTTATGAATTGAACATAAAGGAGATATAAATGAAACCCAGAATCCTAGATTTCCACTCACCATAAGATCTTCATATCATTATTCTTGTCTAATTAGTTAAACATCTGTAACTAGTAGTTTAGAGTAGAATTAAACATAAAAACCCCCCTTAGGTTAATAATTTGCTACCAATAATCGCACTGTTCGTGATCACTTGTCTCTGTGAGTTCGACCCTTGCTTCCAATTCTATTCTATAATAGTCTTGTCCGCTTGCAAGGAAATAATTAAAATAAGACATCGATCAGCCCCAAATACATTGTGCTCGTGATCGGCACGTGATGATAGCTCGTGCCTTACTCGTGACCGGGTTTCGGCCGGGCATATCAGTTGCCCCTGGCTCCTTGTCTGGCGAGCATTCATGCTCGGAGCGGGAGCGTTCATACTGAAAGATGCCCGCGCGGGTTTCAACACTTATAAAGTTTTAAGAGAACAGTGACTGGGCCAAGTGTACTGGGGGAAGGTTCTGGAACCTTGGCCAGCGGACAGCTGGAGCGTATTGAGGAAGCTTGCTACTAAGGATCTACCGGGCATGTGGAAGAAATGGCGCGTGAGCCGCCGAGGGTTGGTAGGATTTGATGGGGCAGGGCTATCGAAGCGTTGCATTTAATGCGAGCGTGCCCTGGGTGACATCACCGGTTCTTTCAGCCGTCGTTTCGGCCTCCTTTTCTTTTTCCCCCCAAAACCTGATGGTTCTGCCTATAAAAGGCAAACCCTTCTCCTTCTTTTTTCTTTTTACCATCTTATAGTTTGTAAAGAGGATTTTCTGGAGAGCTTCTACTTCCGGTGCCCAGTGCATTCCAGGTTCCAGTGAAATCAATCAACGATCTCCCCCGTTCATTCATTCCCGGCGTTTGTAATCTTTTTGTCGACTCAGATTCAATTACCATCTATCTGCAGAGAACCGCCTCAATCCCACAGAACAGTAAGTTCCTCCCCCCCCCCTTTTCTGATATGCTCTTCTGTTTTTTTGACTTGAACGAAGTCTTCTGGGTTTAACCCCCTCGTCTTCATGTATTTCTGGTAGGGTTTAGGATTAGAAACGGTCCTTAGGTAGAGATCGAGGAATAGACCCTGTGGTCTTGCTCACTAGGCGGGCATGGCCCCTTTCGGTTGACCTAGACTTAGGATTTCTTTCTCTTCTTTACTTTGCCAGTTACCCGGGCAGAATATTGACACCCATCTTCCTCGATCTCATTGTAGATGTCTGATATCTCCAAAAATGACCACGAGGCTTTTAGCTCTGTTGGGAAGAACGACTCCACTAGCAGGCAAGAAGACCCTCCCATTGGTGAGTCCGGCAGAGAGCGGATACGTGGCCGGAGCCCAGCGGTTCAAAGGCGTGTGACTTCCCCCGTTGTTGATTTAGTTGATTCCTACAGCGAGGAAGACTCCGGAGAGGAGAGTGTGACCGGTGGCTTCGCTGTCTGGCAGGGCCTCAATCAGCAGGTAGTCGTTGTTGATGCTCCGACCGGACAAGTAAGGGCCGCACAATGAGAAGTGGCTGGAGAGGCTTCGGATGCCGACGAGGCAGATGACATGCCACTTGTCTGGCGTTTCAAGAAAACGAGCCGTACTCAGGTGGAAGCCGCTCTTGAGGGTGACGTAGATGATCGGGATCATGTTCCCCTTGCTCGCTGTTACATCATGGTCGGTGGCTCTCGAGTGGAGGTCACACTCGATCAGGTCGTTGAGGAGGCAGAGGAGGAAGAAGAAGAGCCCGAGTGGTATATTAATGCGGATGAGAGCCGGTATGCCGTTCACTGGGCCACACAAGATACTGCGGACAAAGTGACCGTTTGACTCGCATCCCTCGGTATGGACCCTGCCTATTACCGGGCGAGTAAGATGGACGTACCCACTGGAGTCAAGCTTTCCCGTGAGCAGGGAAACGAGCTTCTGTTCTTCGCCGACTTTTTCCGCGTCGGACTACGTCTCCCACTAGAGCCCTTCCTGGTTGACTTTCTACATGAGACCAAAGTCGTCCCCTGCGATCTGATGCTGAACACCGTCTGGGCAATCACGGCTTTCACACTGGCGAGCCGGCTGCTAGGGTTCAAGCCAGACATGTATCTACTCCGAAAGCTATTCATCTTCGCCCCGAGCATAGGAGGAAGGATCGGAGTAAGGGCCAACTCTAATTTCTTGAGGTTGCTGTTCGAAGTCCCCGGGAAGGTGGAATCTTGGGACAGGAGTGTCCTGTTCATCGAGTCTTGAGTAGGCTGGCCGTTCAAGCCTATAACGACCAGTGAGATCAAGATCCCCAAAGCCTCTAAACAAGACTTCAGCTCGGGGGAAATTGCCCGGTTGAAGGCATTGAAGGCTGTTGTTGGCGTGATCAAGGAAAACGAGAAGTGCGTCGGCCAGCAATTTCTGCTTGATTGGAAAGAGCTGGTCTGTAATCCGCGCTATCTTTGTTTGGCCGGAGTGATATGGGCAGAGATCCCCGACGTGGAGCCCCTTTTAGTCCAAGTGCCCGAGAGCCCTCATCCGTATTGAGATGACTGCCATGGAAAAATGTTTAAGCACGAATGCATCGAGTGCCAATGGCTGGGCCCGGGTGGAGATTGTCGGCCAGTCTATGAAGATCGGGATGGTTGTCTTGAAATATACTCTTGTTTTTGTTTTAGTTATATTTTGCTCGTAGCGATGATGATCTCTGATTACGTCTCATTTCGAGGATGAAGAATCGTCTTTGAAGATGTGGAAGCTACAGGCTAACCAGTGGGCAGCCGACCTGAAGGCTAATGAGCCGGTGGCTTTGCCTAAGGTGTCATTCGGTCCTCTTGCCAAGAAAGCACTGGGCTTGGGCAAGGCCGCAAGCCCAGTCAAAAAGGTGTCGGCGCCGAAGGTCTTCATCCCCCTTCGCAAAGAGACCGTGCCGAAAGAGGTCGCGGTGATTGTTATGGACAATGCCGCCAGGCAGTCAGGTGCCAACATCTCCGTGGAGCCCCCTGCCAAGGATGCCAAGGCTAAGGGGAAACGGAAGAAAAGCCTCTCTCCTCCTCTTGCTCGGGATGTCCGCCGCTGGGGCTTGAGTCCTAGTCTCGTTCTCCCTTTCCCTGTTCCAAATGAACCTGCGACTTGGAGGCGGGCGGGTTACTGTGATGCCCTACTACCCCAGCTGCTGGTGGTGAAAAAATCTCGGGATGCCCCTGGCAGGGGCATAGATGCTGCTTGCGGGAAGCCACGGAGGCTGGTGGAAAAGGCGTCATCGAGAGGGCACTGCATGACGATCTCGCCAGTGACCGTGATACCGCTGGCCACGTCCTGGTCGGGAATGTGGGGCTCTGCTTGAGCGAGGTGAAGTACTTATCTGAAGTTTGTCCTTTCTTTTCTTCTTTATCTCCTGCTCTGATTATCTATCTTCTGCTCGCAGATTGCTTCCACCTGTACCAATCTCTATGATCGGTACAATGAAGAGAAGGAAGCTCGCAAGAAAGTAGAAGCTGACCATAAGGCTCGTAAGAGCATGGTGAAGGAGAAGGTAGATCAGGTGGCTCGTCTGGCCGACCAACTGGAAGCTAACACTACGGCGACCAAAAAGAAAGAGGCTGAAATGCTTGAATGCAATCTGAAGCTGGTCGCCCAGAACAGTATTCTAACTACTGACAAGAAAGAGTTGGTTGGCCAAATGAAGAAGAACCAGGCTGATCTGGAGAAGGGGAAGACTGCTCTGGCCGCGGTAACTAAGCAAAGGGATCTCTTGCAGATGGAGAGGGATTCTCTGAAGATGCAGGCCGTCAAGGATGGAAAGCGGATAGAGGAGCTTCTCCAAAAACGGAAGGATGCCGAGGAGGCCACTGTGGAGGATTATAAGAAATCCCAGGCCTTCGAGGACGACTTCAAGAGCACCCCTGCTTTCGATGAAGCCGTGAATGAGGCCATTGTGCCCTACTTTGCACATGGCACCAAGCACATCCTTCGACAGCTCGCTGGCCGCGGGGTTATAGATATGAAGACCATGGCCGAGTGGGCTGTGTTCGAAGTCTATTCCGATGCTGCCTGCTAGTTTCATCACTTGGTCCCCTACACTGAGGAAGAGTTGGATGCCTTGGCGAAGGCTGATAAGGACGCTGGCTACCCGCCTTGGGTCCCCCCTACTCCTCCGGTCGAAAACGTGTGCTCTTTGATTGATGCCCTGAAGGGTGAGAAAGCTGCACGAATGATGGCAGAGGAGGATCCTAGGAAGGCTGAGCAGGAAGCTGCTCGCAAAGCTCTGAATTCTGAATATATCGACCAGTTCCAGGCTTCAGCTCAAGATCCTCCACCCCCTCAAGAGCAGACTCCTCCACTCCTTCAAGAGCCGGCACTCGACCAAGCTTAGTCTAGGATTTATTTATTTTTGCTCGGCCTACGCGCCACGATTTTTGATCCCTCCTTGTAACTCCACATTTAATGCTCATGAATGGAATCATTTTTTATTTGACCAATGCTCCTTCTGCTTGTATTTTCTATTATGCTTCAATTTAGCTGCTTTGATTTTGCTCGATAACTGTTTTCTTACTTGCATATTTTACCTGCCATGTGTTAATACAAGTACTGGTGCTCCCCAGAAAAAATATCAAGTATAAATAAATAAACGAAATTAACTGAGTATGAGAACTCGTAATTCAGGCTTATTATTTAAGTTAAGAGGTTACCCGAACAGACAACGGGTATGAGTGCTTGGTTCTTACCAAGGCTTTGAGCGGGCCGGGCCCCTATCGCCTTGGGCGAGCTTCCAAAAGACTGCCAAGCGGGCAAGGCCCAACTCTGAGTGGCGACCAACAACCGGGCATGGCCCTTGTTCGATATGGGTACCTCGAAGCGGTTATTAGTATATCAACTGGGCGTGGAGATATACAACTAACAGTGTTGCTCGGTCACTATAGGAATCCGAGGTAGTTAGCCGCTATCTTGTAGGCACGGCCTCTATCGCCCTAGGCGAGCATCCTAGTATGTGAACCCGGGCATGGCCGCATCTCACCCACCGAGAGGATAAGTTCACTAGTACTAGGGGGTTGGAGGATTGTTGACCGGGCATGGCTCTATCTGTTCGTTAGGTGAGCAGATTTTGCCAAACAGATTCGAAAAACAGTAGATGATAAATAACTGAATAACTGAGAAATCTAAATAGACAAATATGAAGAAACTTGCCTTTTATTGGTCAATAATTAGTGACCCTCAACAGGACTGAGATCTTGCCCGTTTGTGCCTTGACTTAGGGGTAATATTTTTTCAGGTGGTCTGCATGTCAGGGATGCTTCAGGTCTTTTTCTTCTTGATTTTGAAGTGTGTAGGTGCCCTCTCTAATTATACCAGTGACTTGGAAAGGTCCTTCCCAATTGCGAGACAGTTTTCCCCATTCTGCCCTATGACCTGTTACTTCAATTTTCCTGAGCACTCAGTCCCCAATAGAGAAAGCTCTGCCTCGAACTCTTTTGTCATGATGAGATTTTGCTCTCTGCTTGTAATTGACCATCCTGAGTCGTGCATCCAGTCTCCTTTCTTCGAGCAGGTCTAAGTCTATGGCTCGGGCAAGCTGATTGTTTTGTTCGCTGTAATGTGATACACGATAGTTAGGCAAGGCCATTTCTACCGGGATCATAGCTTCGGATCCGTATGTGAGTGCAAACGGAGTTTCTCCGGTCGATCCTCGAACAGTGGTTCTGACCGCCCACAAGGATGATGGTAGCTCTTCTGCCCATTTTCCTGCTCGCCTTTCTAAATTTCTTTTGAGAACATGTAGTACTTGTTTATTTCCGGCCTCGGCTTGGCCGTTGCCCAGTGGATAAGCTACAGATGACTGCCAATGCTTGACACCCAAGCGAGCACATTCTGCTGTGAATTTTTCCGAGAATTGGGTGCCATGGTCGGAGATGATTGCTCGGGGGAGTCCGAATCGACACCATACTTGATCGTGAACAAACTTGATGACATTGGCCTCTGAGATCTTGGCCAGAGGCTTTGCTTCAATCCACTTAGTGAAGTAGTCTATGGTGACCACTGCATACTTGTACTTGTCTTGTGCTAGGGGGAATGGGCCGATCAGATCGATTCCCCACATATCGAAGGGCCAGGCCGCAACAACTGGGGTTAGCATTATAGATGGAAGCCTTGGTATGTCTGCGTATCTCTGGCATTTGTCACATTCGCGAACATACTTCTCTGCATCCCTTCTGAGGGTTATCCAGTAGTATCCTGCTCGTAGGACCCTCTCTGCCAGGGCCCTTGTGCCTGGATGACCACCATATTCTCCCTCGTGTACTTCGTACAAAACGCCCTCAGTTAACTCTGGGGGTACGCAGCGAAGCATAGGTCTGACTCTAGATCGTTTATACAGGATTCCCCCTACTACCGAGTAACGACAGGCTTGGCAGCGGACTGTTGTATCTTTGACCTTGTCTGCGGGCAAGATTCCCTGCTCGATATAGTCTTTGTAATTATCAATCCAACTTCTGGTTGCTGGCTCGATCTCCATGACCATTGGCCTGTCGATGGCTAGTGTTTCCAAGTGCTCAATCGTTACTGAGGGATTTAGAAGTGCCAGGTTTGCCTCAGCGATTTTGGACAAGTAATTTACTCGCATGTTATCTGCTCGATCAATTCTGATGATCTCCCAGAACTTGAAATTCTTCAAGATTTCCTTGACCAGCTCGCAGTATTTGACCAGGGTATGGTGATGCACCATATACTCCCCCTGGACTTGGTTCACTACTAGTTGTGAATCCGAGTACACTGGGACCACTTCTACGCCCATGTTAGCTGCGAGCTCAAGACAATCGATCATCGCTTCATACTCAGCAACGTTGTTTGAGGCGGGGAATTTGAACCGAAGTGCTAGCTCAAACTCTGTGATTTCGTCGGGAACAATGAGAAGGATGCCAGCTCCGCTCCCGACTTTGCTCGCTGCCCCATCCATATAAAGATCCCAACAGTAGGCTGGCCGGGGTTGTGGCAGCTGTCTTTGCTCGGGCTCTACTAGCTGCTGGGCCTCAGGATCCTCCCGTTGGGTGAAGCTTGTTTCAACCAAGAAATCAGCTAGAGCTTGAGCTTTGATTGCTCGCCTGGGTAGGTAGTCTATGTGGAACTCTGTAAGTTCCATTGACCAGTGTAGGAGTCTGCCAGATGTGTCAGGCTTGTGTAGGAATTTGTGCAGTGGTGCGTCTGTGTATACTATGATTACATGTACAGAAAAATAAGCCCTTAATTTTCGGGCAGCTATGACAAGTGAGTAGGCTAATTTTTCTGTATTAAAATAACGACCCTCAACAGGACTGAGGGCCTTAGATGCATAGTACACAGGTTTTTGAATATCTAATTCCTCCCTAACTAAAGCAGCAGCCATGGCCTGGTCTGTGGCTGCTAATTATACATATAAAGGGTCATCGGGCACAGGGTTGCTGAGGAGATGTGGTTTGCCAAGATATTCCCTGAGCTGCTCGAGGGCCTTGGCATAGTTTTGTATTCCACTCAAAATCCTTACTGCCGCGCAAAACCTTGAAAAAGGGGAGGCACTTTTCCGCTGACCTAGAGATGAAACGACCCAAAGCAAGTACTCTGCCGTTTAACTGCTGGATGTGTTTGATGCAGTAGGGCTGCTCCATGTCGAGTAAGGCTTGTATCTTCTCTGGGTTAGCCTCTATACCGCGTTGATTGACCATGAACCCAAGAAACTTTCCTGCTCGAACCCCGAAAGCACACTTGCTCGGGTTCAGCTTCATGTTGTGTTTGCGTAGATTGGTAAACGTTTCTGTCATGTCAAAAGTGTGGTCACGGCCCTTTGTCTTGATGACCATGCCATCTATGTAGGCCTCCATGTTTCTGCTGAGCTGAGAGCCGAAAACCTTGTTGACCATGCGTTGATAAGTTGCTCATGCATTCTTCAGCCCGAAGGGCATCATTTTGTAACAGTAGAGGCCCCCCGCTGCCCGGAAGGTTGTCTTTGCCTTGTCTTGCTCGTTCATTCTGACCTGGTGATATCTCAAGTATGTATCCAGGAAACTGAGCATTTCAAACGCGGCTATGGAGTCGACGAGCACATCTATACGGGGCAAAAGGTAGCAGTCTTTCGGGCAGGCTTTGTTAAGGCTTGTAAAGTCCACACACATTCGCCATTTGTCGTTGACCTTCTTGACCATTACCACATTTGCTAGCCAGGTCGGGTATTGAATCTCCTTGATGATGTCTGCCTTCAAGAACTTCTCTACCTTTGCTTTGATAGCCACGTTTTTCTCAGGTTAATATTGCCTTGGCCGCTGCTGGATAGGCCAAAAAGTGGGATCAACGTTTAGGTCGTGGCGGGCAATACTCTCACTAATACCCTGCATGTCCTCGACTGTCCAGGCGAACACATCCAGGCTGTTCTTTAGTAGCTCAACCAGTCTTTCCCGAGCTTCAGGAGGCATGGCCTTCCCGATTTTGATTTTTTGCTCGGGGTAGGCTTGATTGATAACTACCTTTTCCAGCTCGCCCTCCAGTTGAATATCGGGCTTATCACGGACTTGCAGAGTGTCCATCTCAATGTCTTGTGATTCTGGGCGCTTTGCCTTGCGCGTGGAGGGCTCTGGTGTCGGGGCTTGTTCGGGAATCTCTGTTTCCATGGGACCAACAGCTTCGGAAGTTTCCCCGAGCTCGATGTTGTTAATGGGGATAGAGGCTGAAGCAGTGTCAGTGGGAGCCGCTACAACCTGATCGGGAAGGTCCACGATTAGTTTCGGAGCTGCTACGGTCTGGTCGGGAATGTCCACGATCAGTTTCTGTTTCTTCCGCTGGGATTCCCGGACATACTCTCACATTGCCCGAGGTTTGCTGTTGAGGATCCCCACTCCATTCTCAGTGTAGAATTTGACTTTCTATTAGGGAATTGAAGTGACCATCTGAAATTTGGCCATTGCTGGAGCGCCTAAAATACAATTATATGTTGATTTTAGGTCGATCACTAAGAACATGATCATCTCTATCCGGGTTTGAGCCCCATCACCCATGAATATCTCCAGCTCAATGGTACCCTTGACACTCACCTGGTGATTGGTGAACCCTTCCAGCTCTCCCAGATAAGGCTTGAGGCTGGCGTCTGGCAGTTCCAGTCCCTTGAAACAAGAGTAGTACATGATGTCTCTGCATGCCCCTGTGTCAAGTAGAACCCTGTGAACTTGCCAGTTGTTCACCAAACAGGAAATAACTAGAGGCTGCTCAGATGCCAAGGGGGTGTTTGCCAACTCGCTGCGGGTAAAGCAGATGCTCTGCTTGCCTGCCCGTTGTATCGCCGGTGTGTTGACAACCTTAGACAAGGAATAGATATGTTTTCCGAGTTGTGTGTTGCACGGGAGCTCCTCTTGAATCATGTTTATCACCCCTCAAATCTGAGGGGTCTGGTCGCCTCTTCCTCTTAGGGGTCTTCCTAGGTCATTATTGGCATTGTTCCCTGCGCTCTGATCCCTCTTAAACCGGTCCAGCTTGCCCGAGTTGAACAACTTTTGAATTTCGCTCTTCAACACAATGCACTCTTCAGTGGTGTGGCCGTTACCATGGTGGTAATCACAGTACTTTGTGTTGTCCCGAGTATGAGAGAGCTCAGGGTCGAATGGATATGGGACGGACAACGCGTCTCCCACTAGGAACATAATCTCTTCCCGCGTAGTGTTTAGCGGGGTGAACTGAGTTTCCCTGAATCTTTGCCCGGGGGTGGTTGTTTTCTTCCTGTCTCTGCTCGAGCGTTGGTTGCCCTCCGGGCTCTGGTCAACTGGCGTGGCCGAGCTACCTTGAGCCTTGTCCTTATTTTTGGCCTTATCAGCCTTTACACTCTCGGTCGAGCAAAAGAGATGTGAATTTGCTAGCAGCTCAGCCTTGGAAGCCCCTGGGTTCATTGCTAGCATTGTCTTCAGTGGCCCTGCCCTTATGTTTTTGAGGTAGCAAAAAGTAATCTCAGGGTCACTGGTCGCTGTCACCTGATCGAGCATCTCCTCGAATCTCTTCAAGTAGCTTCTGTATGATTCGTTGTCACCCTTCTTGATCTTGGCAAGGTCGAAACGATTCTTGGGGTTGGACCTGCAGTGCCGAATTCTTCTAAGAATTTTTCTTTGAGCGTTGCCCAGCTATCGATCGATCCCCGGGGAACTCTGCCCAACCAGGCTTGTGCCTTTCCCTGAAGAGCTCCTTCGAATGCCCGCATCTTCAAGGCCTCCACATCTGTGACCATCCGAATCTGTGCTTCGAATGATCGGAGCCAATCGCTTGCCCACGTCTTCCCGAAATACTTGTCGAACTCATGGAAGATGACCTTGCGCGGTGGCGATTTTCACTCTCGAGTAAATGGGCGCCTCCGGCTTGGTGGCTCCATAGCCAGGCTTGGCCACGGCTAAATTAGCCATTTGTTTGGCCATATCCCTTTTCATGGCCTCCATTCTTTCGGATAGCCGTTTTTCCGCATCCACTGTGAGTCTAGAAGAGTGGGTGGGGTCTGAATGGTCGTCGCGCACACGAGGGTAAAAGGTGGGCTCGTAAGAGGATCCGACCTCCTGTGTGACGCGAGCTTTGTATTTTGGCCGTTGCGCATCTGCCTCCACGCACTCACGGGCTCTACGGCGGCCATGGCTCTCCTCCCCAGCATGGTACTCTTGTCGATGATGGTGCCTGTGGGAGAGATTCTAACAGTTGTATCTACTCTCAGACTGGTCATCTGCTTGTTTTACCGCCTCCACTCTTTCATACGGTACGTGAATGACGGAGGGGATCCGTCTGCTCGGAGTGGGCAAATGTTGGGAGGCATGGTCGTCGCCAACAGGTGTCGAGTTGCTGAGAGCGAGCAGCACAAAATCTGCAACTAGCACTGGGGCATGGCCCAAGGCGAGCAGCTGTTGGTTAAGTGCATACATTTTGTTGTAGTACTCCACCTGAATTTGCAGAGCAGCAGCTTGTTGGTCAAGGTTTTGCTCGGATAGACTCACGCGGCTTTCCTGACCATTCTCCCTTTGACGATTCAAGTGCATTAAGAGATCTATAGCGCGGGCATCGCGATTTTAATTGATAACCTGCCTAGCGTCACACTGGCTTGCATGGCTTTGGCTGGCGTGCTGGGACGGCTATTCTTCCACGTATGGCACGTCATTGCCAAGAGTCGCGTGCCATGCAACCATTTTCTGATTTCTTGTTTGCACCCCTTGGGTTGCTTTTGGTGGCAAATCCTTGGTGCCAGCCTGATGGTTACTGGCGGTGGCATGATGCTTGCTACCTTTTCCAGCCTTTGCAACAAGGAGAAGATTGAGGATTTTTACCAGAAAAACTAGAGAGAAGTGTTGAGACTTCATTCCTGGCAATGGAACCAAACTGATGTGGCAAAATCACAGCTTGGGCCGTCCGTGAGTCGGGTAGGATATTTGGGCTTCGAATCACCTTCCTTGAGCCTATTAAGATCACAAGAAAACCTGAGTGAAAGTGCAAGGCAGGGCCTCGCGAAACCCCTCCGGTGTGAGAGTAAGTCTCATGTATAAATCTGAAAGCAATTTGATAGAGTGCCAAGGCTCAAGAAAAGTGTGTGTGTACCTTGTTAATGATTAGGGAGAGGTATTTATAGGCCCCCCAATGTGGTTGAATCCGTCTAGGATTCAGTTTCCATAGTTACCTAATCAATCAAGGAGAGAATCCCTTGATTTTAGGCATGATAGACAGCTGGCCGCGTAGATGTGGGAGTAGATAAGGTAAGTGCCCTGCTCTGATATGGAAACCCTTGACTTGTCTTGGAGAGCAAGCCACCGGTGCTTCCTGTTTGATGTGTGCCCGGGCGAACAAAGCTCTGCCCGGCTGTTCAATGTGCACTGTTTCTGAACTTGATGTAGATCCAAGGGACGGCCCCTGGTCGGGCAGGCAAGGCCAATGCTCGACCAGGTTTGGACGAGATGAATCTGATTCCTTTGCTAGGCATTAGGGTGGATGTCCGGGTATGGTCCCTGGTCGGGCAAGGAAGGCCTATGCCCGGCCAGGTTTGGACGGGAGTTACACTGCTCGCTGCTTGATGCTTCCATTACTTTGCTCGCTAGGCCTGTGAGCCCCATATACATTGTGCTCGTGATTGGCACGTGATGATAGCTCGTGCCTTGCTCGTGACCGGGTTTGGGCCGGGCATATCGCACAAGCATACACTAAGAATTTCAAATCTCATATTTGAATCTATCACATACGTATACGACAATGATGAGACAAACCATAGTTCAATCCGTTTTCATCGTCCATAACTTCAATTCCAACAAATTTCTCATCGACACCGTTGATATTGTTTATGATTTGATTGAAGGAAACTCTTGATTTTAAACATTATTCGCCACACCATGTTTATCACTACGATTACCAAACATGACATATCATCACCAAATTTGATATAGAATATGGAAATGCTAAAAATTACATTGTGGGCCAAAGTGGATTTGGTGGACACTTTAGGGGGTAATTTGTATTTTGAACTAATTTCGATAGGGCCAAAATATGATTAGCTCCCAAAATTACTCATCAAATCTCATTGATGGGCGTTAAAAATAGTAACGGAAAATGGTATGTGCATGTCACATGAAGATTATTTTGATCATTTTGCTTGGCGCACAAAATGAGAATTGGCTACAAATTCAGTATTTAATTAATCATTTAGTATTTAGAATATGTTTTTAAATAAAAATAAAAATAAATATTTTAATAATTCAAAAATAATTATAGGCGAAATTACAATTTCCCCTTAAAGTATCAACAAAATAGTATAGTTTACCCCTATGTAAAGTTTGTCTCATAATGGTATCTGACTTTACTTCCCCCCCCCCCCCACCAATTTTTCACTCTACCACTGATGAACGTTAAAAAATTCACGTTAAATAGCACGTAGTCTTCCACGTACGGGAAAAAATGTCATTTCTCTTATCTGGTTAAGGATTAAATGTATTAAAAGTACAAACCCTAATCTCACACCCTCTCATTCTCTCTTCTCCTGGTGTAAGTTTTCATCTCAGTGTCTACTGTAATAGCTGCAGTCTCTAGTTAGCCCCACCATAGCTACCGCCATCTCTGGGTGCAAGTTCCCATATCCGGCCCAAACCCTTCCCAATCTGGTCACGCCAATCATAACTCTAGCGTCGTCCTCCTTCGATTCTAGTTAAGATCCATCTCCGATCTCTCTCATTCTCTCCCCTGCAAAAGTCGTGCTTATAGTAGAAATCAAAGGCTATAGAGTATACTTACTAAAAACCTTTGAAAAAACATGCAATTGACAGAATACCCATAAACCTTATTGACGAGTTCATCAAAGAGAGAGAGAGAGAGAGACGAGCTTGAATAAAGAGAAATAGTTATGGGTTTTATTGAAATACTCTTCAATTTTGCGGGAGAAAATTGGGTATACGACTGATATGCATATGGTTTAAAACAAAGTATCAAAATTGAGAAGATGTTGAAGAAGCTATGACTTTCGATGATTTTGACCTCATAGAAGCTGCCATGGCGGTCAAGTTAGTTTAACAGTCATATTTAGAGTGTTTGTTTCAGCTTATAAGCCAAAGCCAAAAAGCCAAAATTTTAAGTTTTTTTGGTTTTTTTTTAAACATGAAGACAATTATTCATTAATAAATATTCGATTGTCCTCATTTCATCCTTTTATGAAATATACATAAAAATATGAATACTAATTTTCAAATTTTTTTAATAAATAATTATAACAACTCATAAGCAGCTTTTCAACAGCTGTAACAAACAGTCTATCATGCAATCACTCATAAGTCATTTAGCCACCAGCTTAAGGTATCAGCCATAAGTTATAAGTCATCAGCCACAACAAACGAGCCTTTAGTTTGTGAATGCATACTCTCTCTCTCTCTCTCTCTCTCTCTCTCTCTCTCTCAATCATCAAAATATAAATGTTTTAAGGTTACACCATTTAATCATTTAATAGATGGAAATTAAACATCCAATATATGTTATTACTACTTAGATGCATAAACATGTTTATTTAAATGGAAAAGGTTGGATAATAATGATCTATTTAATTTTATATTATTGTAAAATATGACTCCCTCTGTTTCGGGTAAAGAGTCCAATATTTCATTTTTTAACGTCTCACTTAAAGTGTCTACTTTCAAAAAATAACTCCTCAAAATGTCATTTATTACTAATAGACTACTGAAATTGTTATTTTCTTTTTAAAAAAATTGACTTTCTAACGGAAACTCTTTGCCTAGAATGGAGGGAGTTGTTTAAAAAAAAAAAAAAGAAATTGTAAAATACTCCATTTGTTCCAGGCAAAGGGTCCACTATTTCATTTTGGGATGTTTACATGGGTCGTGTTATTCAGCCCCCCCCCTTCCTCCAAGTTGACCCCCATTTATCTTTTTTCCTTAATGACAAAATTGCCCTCAATTATAAAGACTTTTATACCCTTCTACCTGATAAGTATATCTCATTTCTCTTTTCTTAAACCTAAAACCCTATAACTATACCCTCTATTCCCAACTATTCTTCCCAACAAACAAACCCCCTTTCTTTTTCATCTCTTCATCTTCTCCATTGTTGAGCATATTTTTCTTCCTCCAACAAATATACCCTCTTATACCAATATATCTTCTTCTTCTTCTTCATCTTCCCATTCTTTTCTTTTAAAAATCTTTCCAAAAACCTCACAATCTTAAAAAAAAAAAAACTTAGGGATTGAACATTAGGCTTTAAAATATTAAATAGAGACAAAAAACGTCAATGTCACACAAGTGGTAAGCTTTAAAATCCTTTTTTTTTTTTTTTGCTTTAAATATTATTTTAGAAAGTTGTTTTTCTCTTGAAAAAATAGTTCCTCGTCATGAATTTTTCGGACTTGGAACCAAAAAAATTTACTATTTTCGGTTGGAGGGGACCGAACAGCAAGATGAATTTCGACCCCATAGGTCCAAACAAGTCTAATTTTTGCCATCCAGGTCCAAAAAAACACTTTCCAAAAACTACCCAAAAAATCCTCATTTTTGTAAAACTATGATTCTAAAACAACTCATAATAAAAAAAATCCTCTCTTTTTTTTCTCTGTGTCTCTGTGTGTGCATGAGTGGGGGAAGGGGGAAGGGCCATGGTTTTGGTGGGGGGAGTGGGGGTATAGAGGGGGGTTAGTGTAGATAGGGTGGGTTAGGGAAGAGGTTTGTGTAAGAAGTAGTTGAAAAAAATTAAAATGACAAAATGGGTAATAGGTAGGGGTCAACAAATGGTTTTCAAGTTTTCTAAATTTGGGTTGGGGGTATCCTTAGAAAGGGGTTCAACTCACTCATAGGAAATGATGGTCGGAATAGTGCGTCCTTTCATTTAAAGAGTCCACTTTCAAATATTAAAATATAAAAGTGTCATTTATTACTAATTAGCTATTAAAAATGTCATTTAAAAAAATAGCTTTCAAATGGGAACTATTTACCACGAGCAGAGGGAGTAATAGCTCAACAAGAACTGAGTGTGTAAACAATAAGAATAAGTACTGATCTAACTCTGTGATCACACATTTGATCATTCAAGAAAATGTGTGACCACCCAAACTCTCTAATTAAGAATTTCATCAATTAAAACAAAATGTATACTGACTACCGAGTATGAAGCGCCACCTCGTAGGAACGAAGCAGAAGCATATGCCAGTATAGTACAATGCCGAACCAAACATGTCAGGGAAATGTAGGTACTACCAAAAGGGTAGAGAGATCAGAGAAGCCAAGGGGATGAGATTTAACTGCTTGTTGGATTTCGATTCACTGACTTTAGAGTGAGAAAACCAAGGGTTTCTTCCAAAATAGTCATGTCAAAGCACACATGTTCAAAAATGACCATACTTATTCAAAATTATCTTTTATGGTCATGTGAAAATCAGTAAACCCCAAAATACCCTTACTAACTTGAGTAATCGTATTTTGAGCCGGTTAACCAACTAATTAATCCACTCGGTGAGTCAGCTAATCGACCCACTAATGACTAAGTGAGTCGATTAACCGACTCATACTTTCATTTCCTCACATGCACACCTGTTGTTTCATTAACATTAGCAAGCGCACAACTCTCACATGCACCTGTTGTTTCCAGTCAATTAACTGACTCATCATTAGTGAGTCGATTAACCGACTCATACTTGTTGTTTCTAGTCGTTTAAGTGACTCAACATTAGCGAGTCAATTAATCGACTCATACTTGACCACTCGATTATGAGTCAGTTAATCGACCCATACTCAATGCCGACGAATAGATTAATTGCGAGAAGATTGACAGATGAGAGACACTAACAGAGACGAACCTTGCATACATCGATAGTCGATAGCGGAGGGAGACGATGGCTATGGCGGAGGGAGATGATGGAAATGGCGATGCGATGGCGGAGGGAGACGATAGAACTGAAAGGGTATCTAGGTTGGGAAGGGTCTTTTGGGAAGTATATATCATTTTTTGGTCAATGGCCATAAAAGATAAATGGATGGATTTTTTTTGCCATACTTGAGCATTTCCTCGAGACGAGAAAAAACCTTGCAAGGTTAAGACTTCAGTTCAAGCGGAAACGGTTAAAACAAAATCAACTTCACAATTAGGAAAAACAACAATCTATTATATAAAACAGATCGGTAGGTTATTAAAAGCTAATTACCGGCCAGGATCTGTTTTCACAAAGCTAATTACCGGCCAGGATATGTTTTCACAAAGCTATTTACCGGCCAGAATTTGTTTTTAAGAAACACATTCAACGATCAGAATTACATTTTATCGAAAACTGTTTTTTACCATTTTTATTTACGCACAACCGTTTTATATGCATGTTTTTTTAACAAGATACGTCCCTTTTTTTATCTCTCACTATCTCTTTCTCTCTCTTCCTCTAATTCATATCCATCCCTTTTATCTCTCTCTATCTCTTTCTCACTCTTCATCTTTTACCGGCCACAACTCCGTCTCCTACTCCTACTCCAAAACAGATCACGCCTCCCTCGCTTATAATAACACGTTTCTTCATCACGTCTCTCTCTCCTTTGTTACCCGACTTCCTCCTCCCTCTCTCAACGCCGTCTTCATCCGTTCCGTCGTCTTCATTCGTTCCTCCGTCGTCATCCGTCCTCAGTGTGTAAGTTCGGTTGTCCGGCGTTTCTTCAGACTCGCCTCTTTTCGGTTGTCCGGCGTTTCTTCATCCGTCCTCACTGTGTAACTCTCACAGTGGCACTTCCGACAGAAAAAATCATCGGTTGAGAGGATGAGAGGATGATGAGCAATGTGAACCCAGATGAGGATTTAGCTGTAAGTATCACAGGCCACATAATTAGCTGTAAGTACGAATTGGATGTTTAAGGCTTGGAGGCAAGAGAGGCAAATCCAAGCCGGTTATGAAAGATGGACTCTGTAGTTGTTAGATGCGTTAGATGCACCACATTAGGAGATTCCTCCTCTCTTTGGAATGAAATTTCGTACAAAGTGTCTCGTATCTTTGTCCATTGTTTCATAGACAGAATGACATGAATAGAGAATAAGTTGTCCTAAATTGTGTATGGTGTAGGGTGCTTTGGCTTCATTTCATCTGTGTTTGTGTGTGTGTGTGGGTAGATAGTGGTCCAGTGTATCATGAAACAAGAAAAGGTCAATGGCCAATGGAGTAAGGAAGGAGGGAGGTGTGAACAATGTAATTACCATGATTGTTTCCCTTAATATGGCTTAAAAGTATATCTAGATTGAGATTTTCATCTAATTAAGTCAAATGGAAATTCAATAAACAAATCTTGCAATATTCAGCGAATCAACTTCTCTATTTGTTCAGATTTGGAACACCATCTAATTTTAGTTTTTACTCCACTTTATGAGTGTACATTTTTTTTGTGCATAACACTTACATATCGTAATTTTTAAAAATAAACTCTTTAAATAAAATTAAGAAAAAAAATACTCAACTTTAGGCAAATACTCATCAAAATATGTTATGATAATAATTACTTTAATTAAGCAATAATTGTAGCGGATAAGTAAAACTTAGTACTGGTATTGGATATAAATTTTACATAAAATCAATTCGTTTTCCTTATTCCATTTATTGAGTAAAAAAAACTCTTTATAAAAAAATGGAAGGAGAATATTAGAAAACAATTCGTATAAGGTTGTTCACATGGATAAAAAGAATATAGTATGATTCGTGATAAATGTTTTATCTGTTTTTTAGCTGCCAGCCTGCCAATGTGTCTCAGTTTATTATTAATTTCTTGGATATTTGATAAATTAAGCATCTCAGATATCATATAGCATCATCTAGGGATACTTTAATTTTTTTTTTTCCAGTATGGATGATCATATTGTTTTAATTGGTTACCGAGAGGTCTTTATTTTTAATTTTTAATTTTTGACTCTTTTTAAAGCATGATTAAATCATATATCGATTTATTTAAATATTTACACCCTCCAATACTGATATTTTCCCCTGCTCGCGCCGTGCCATGGGCACGGGCACAAAGACTATATACATTAAAACAAACTCATATATCCGTTATGCAGTTGATCACCATCTAACAATACTTACTCAAAAAAACTTCCTACCCACATTTTTATTTATGGAATCTTCCCATGTAAAAAACTGTCAACTAAAAATCCTCTGAACAACTGTACCACCATTAACAGACTCAGTTCATATATAGTAACCACACCACTCAGAACGACCTATTTGGATTAGAAGACGACGGAGAAAAGTTAGCTTTTGCAAAATCAATAAGTTCTCTGAACAATGCATCTTCAAGTCTCTCTTTCTCAGCTTTTGCAAAATCAACAGGATCTTTGAACAATGCTCCTTCAGGTCTCTCTTTCTTGGTAGGGGTTGATGACGAATTAAGAGAGAGATTCTGAGTCGCCCCAACCAACACGTCATTAGAGGAACCTGATCCACTACTCGAACGAGAGGTGCCACTAGGAAAAGCAGAATTCTCCTCAAAGAACTGTTGCCTCTGGCTATGTTTTGAAGGCGGGGGAGGAATAGAGGCTACAGCAGGAGCATCCCAAGGGGATGGAGGCAGGTGGTCGGTGGATGTTTTGGTCAATCGAGCTGGTTCGTCATTGAACATTGATGCAGTTGGGTTTATGAAAAAGAAGTTGTCGGTCTGTCGGATAGAAAAAAAAATAAAGAAAAAAATACTTTAATTATGGTCATATACTCAATAGCATTAAAGGAAACCACACATTTCATAAATATTTATAATACAGTCAATTATTTTTATTTGAAAGGTGTGCCGGATCTAAATAAACAATATTTTGAAAATTGAGGGAGTAAAACATTTGGTTAAGTGCCTTTGTGTAAAAGTAGAAGGAAATAGAGTTTTCTTAATCAAGCAATCACTTCTATAATGTTTCCTCAATTTCTGGTAAAAAGTCCACTAATTTATGTTAATATGTTTCAATTAAAGAGTCTATTTTTAAAATTCAAGGCAAAAAAATATCATTTTATTACTAATGAAGTACTAAAAGTGACATTTCTTTTTAAAAAAATTAACTTTCAAACGGAGATTCTTTATCTAGAACGAATGGAGTGAATAAAAAGACATTCCTTTGCAAAATTGTTGACGTTTTAGTACCTGAATCGTCCCTCTATCAACAGCAGGCATAGTTGCGTTACTAGATTCGGCAAGTTCTGTCGTGACTCCGTTGTTTGCTTTCCGCGCTACAAAAAGAAGTTTGTTTGACATTTATATATTTTTTAATCACCAAAAAATAAGTCAGTAGAGTGGGTCTAATGTGAGACCGTCTTACTGATCATAAGAGAGCGTCTCATTTTCTTACATCTTCACCCATCAACAAACGGTAATTGGGTCAGGGGGATCTATCTTACAGAAAATATCTATAAGACGATTTTGCAAAATAATAATCCGGAGAAACTCGTAAAACTCGAACACCATAAAGATGTTGACATCCAATTCCATAGGTTAGTTTTAGCAAGATGTACACTTCTTTAAGTGGAATATGTAGGTAAATATTCTAAATGCGATTACTTTTTATTATATACTAGATCTTTATATATGTGCTTATGACACGATACCAGTATATCTGATTTCATCGATTGAAATGATAGTGTCTAAATAGAATATGTTAATTAAAAAAAAGTAACAGTTGAGAGGTACATTGCTTCAAGTGATTGATGTTTTATAAGGGGTGACTGTTCAAAAAATTAATCGTAGAGTATGACTTTATAATGTAAAGATAAAATATATAGAGAAGAAAAATGAGTAACTGCTCATAATATTAATTGTAAGAGGTAACTTGTAATAAATAAAGAAAAAAATATAAAGTTAAAAATAGATAACTACCCACACATATAAATATAAAGATAACTCTCAACCGTTAATTTATTTAAGATAACTTAGTATCAACCTTATATATTGATAAGCGTGAGTCTTGTTAATGTCAATTTTTACTTTCGAAAAATATGTGATAGTTGGGGGGGGGGGGAGAATATGTTCCCTTAAATGCCATTGCAAATATCACAATTATCATACCAACCTCTAAATTGTACCTATTAGATGCAATGTATTTACATCATTCGAGCGGTCAGCAAGAGCTTCATTGAAAATGATGGCCAGACTGCCATCATTAGTTTTTGTTTTTAATTTTTGTATTTTCAATAAAGCTCTAAAAGAATACCACTCATAAAATCTCTTAGTTACTCCATATTAACAGTTCTGTTATAATATTGGATGACTCGTTAACCAATTTTAGGATATTATAAATTGGTTGGTCAAATCTGTAAACTGAAAATAATATGATGGTTAAAAAGATAATTATCTAAAAATTGAAAGACGCATGCTTTGAATTCTACATGAAGCATAAGAAATCTAAGAATTCTATTTGGTCAAACTCAATCCTAATATCTCCGATTGTTGTATGTCAGTCCACTGTTGAAACCTGCAATGTCAAAAATTATTTCCTCTTTTGCCTAAGGCATCCTTTTTGCGGCCCTTTGAAGACAAGAGAGTCATTTTTAGCTAATCGGCTCATGCATTTGATGCATTTCAGGCCATTAGCAAATCCTTCGTTTGACAGTCAAGTCTCAACAGTTGTATACATTAAACGCACCAAATTTGAAGATCAAAGTTGATGACTACCTCTCTTTAACGGCTCCAAAAATTCTCATTATAAATAATTCTCTCTTGAAGCATTGAACAAGGTTGGCGAAGACATTTAAGTTGAGAACCTATATTTCGAGATAAGCAAGTCAAACATTTTTTCTAAATATATCTCATCAAACATTTAGCCTTAAAGCCAGCAACGAACACAGGACAAAGAGTATGGGGTAGTTGGCCCCACTTTAGGGTTTTTTCTATGAAGGAATTTTTTTTTTTAAAATAGTAATATGTTATATTATACATTTTGTCCCCACCTGAATAAAATTTCCACAATTTGTCCCCACTTAAATAAAAAACAAATTATAATTGTGGTTTAAATTTAAAAAAAATTAATAACCCTTATTTAAAAATAGCCCTAATTGGAAATAATTATAATTTTGAAATAGCCCTAATTGAGTATTTAATTTATGTAATTTTTGTGAATTATTATTTATGAATTTGTGATTGATGATATATTGATGTTATGATAATATTGTTTATTTCTTAAATTTGTGTGTTCAATATCTTGGTAGGAAATATATATTTATTTAATCTGAAATTAGAGCATTTTAATTTGGGGGTTGAAGCAGTTGATTTATGAGATTTTTTTTTATTTGTTTAGATTTCCAAATTGTTGTTGATTTGAAGGAATTTGGTTTTAGTGATTATGGAGAAATTTTTTAAACGAAAACCAAATTTGTGATCAATTTATAAATGATTGTCTTGTATATTTTATTGAAAAATATTTTCTTAGGAACGTTACAAATGATGATGTAATTAAATGTTTTCAAAATATGAAAATCCGTAAGGGACAATTATGATTTATAACTTTATTAAATTTGTTTATCCGATTGGAAAAATTCATGCATCCGCCACTGCTTAAAACTTGAAAATAACTCATAGCTCTCTAATGTTCATAGCTATTGAGATCTTCATTGATTTCAATTTACACACATAAGAGTGATATTAATTATTGTCTGAAGGACATATATCCAGGTTGGGCTTATTAACCCCCTTGGTAATGGTTGTAGATAACATTATGTTGTGAACCACTTCAAATTGATGTCTTTTAGATTTTTTGTTGATTACTTGCTTATTACTTTCATTGATGATCTCTTCATTTTAGTATTGCTTCTATCAACAGCCTAAATAATTTATATATACACATAAATTGCTTAAGATAAACGCAAATAGAAGATAGTGAGAAGAGACCTAGAAAGAGGAGTTTTTGAATGGTCTGGATTGGATCCATTGAACATTCTTTGAGCATTGTATATATCTCATCTTCATTGTTGCCCGTGATCTCATTTATGCTCTTAATCAGCTTCTGTACACTGCTTGGAATTGAAGCTCTGCGTCCACTGCTCATGTATATATACACATAAATTGTTTAAAATATATATAATCATATATCATGTAATTAAAGATAGCTAGAGATATTATTTGTATATGAATATAATATTATAGAAGTTAAAGAAAGAGAGATAATTCGGGTAATTTGATTACATCGAAAAGGTAAAGGTATTAGGGTTGTGTCTATTAAGGTTTAAATTATCTTTTACATAATTAAATTCGTTGTCATTTTTGTCTATTTTTGTTATTCCATCCGTCCCAAAATAAGTTGCATCTTTTTCTTTTCAGTAGGTCTCCAAATACACGCATGTCTTATTTTCTTTTTTTAGATTTTTTTTTAAAACAAATTGTCTAATATACCTTTATTAATAATCTAATTGTGGCCTTAAAAGAAAAACGTAATCGTTTATTTGACACTACTAACAATCATATTGAGAATGTCAAGATAAAAAAAATTAATTTCTTTATAAAGTCAATTATTTTCTTAATTAAAATCTGTATAAAATCAATAAGTGACGTTATTTTGGGACCGAGTATATATTTGAAAAGGGAGGGAGGTATTGCCTACCCATGGTCCAGCTTGGTATTGCCTAGTCATTGTCCAAATTTTTGGGGTGGGAGCTACTATTTGGCTACCAGATTGGGGAACTATAGTCTTAAAAAAATCCATAGTGGCTCAGTTCTAACTTTAACTTCAAGTCTTTAACTATAAATAAATTGTTAAGACATGATAACCAGAATTCGAACTTCGCATTAAGTGCAATAATAAACGTGTACTACTAAAATGATCGAAATTGAGTCTTTAACTATAAAAATCATTTTTCTTAACTTTCGCAAAAAAAATAAAGGGTTAATCGTATTATTGGTCCCTTGACTTTAAATATTTTTAGTATTAGTTCCTTAATAAAAAATATTCAAAATTAAGTCCTAAAATTTTGAAATTTTCACACCGTCAATCTTTTTAATGAACGTCATTAGAGAAATTCCGTTAAATACCACAGACATTTGTGTAAGGTTTAAATTGAAAATTTTCAACAAACTTTTTTTTTTCAATTTGTAATCGAGTTCCTATTCTCTATAAAAAGAACAAATTATTTTCTTCCCCAAATTCCTGAAAGCTGTGGTTGCCTAATATAATGCTAGCCAGCTCATCACTTGGAGAGAGGTAAGCAGCAAGGCTTCCATTCTTGTCTGTGATTCGGATCTTTTCGCTTCCTGATGATGTTCTTGTACCCTATAAAGGATCTTAAGCTGATTCGACAAGGATAATAACATATCTAACTTCCCCTTTTAAGGATCTTAAAGCTACAAGTTCTTGGTTTGACCCAATTTTTTTGCAACCTATGCATTTTCACTTGCGTGATTTTTACAAAATTGTCCTAATTATATGGAATACAACATCGTTACTAAATTACATACGAATATGGTTTGGTTTCGAGGTCTCTCTTCATCTGCCTATTAATTTTCCTTTCCATTGCCAGAAAGGGGTTTCTGTACACTCAGGGCCGGCCCAACACTTATGGAGGCCTAAAGCAAACTCTAAAGTGAGACCTTTTAAAATCAAATAATATATTTTTAATTATTACATTTTTTATTTAAAGAACTTCTTTTGTGCTTTTTAGGATGCAAAATCATTTTTAAATTATTGTAATCAATTTCATTTAATAATTCTTTTTCAACCGAATAAAGCTAGTCCACTTAATCTTTGTTGAGACATTGTTGGTCTTAGATGAAATTTTATTAATTTTAGTTTAAAAAAAAAACTTCTTTTTGGCGATGCAACAGTTACGAAAAACATTATTCTATAAGCGATATACGCATTTGGAAAAGAATCAAGTCTTATTATATAATTAAGTATGACAATTTGTGTATCATTTTTCATTTGTATAATTTCTTTTACAAATAGTTTTGTAAATAGACCTAATTCATCAATATCAGAGTTGTTATTATGTTTTAAAGAATGTTCAAGGTTAAAACAATTGACTTTTAAATTTTTATTATCCAATGACATTAATTTCTCATTAAGTAATCTAATGTCTTTTAAATTTTTATTATCCAATGACATTAATTTATCGTTAAGTAACTTAATGAGAAAAACTATGAGTCACTTTATAATTTTTTTTTTAAAAAGGTAGTAATTTTTTTTGGAGGCCTAAAGATTTTTGAGGCCTAAAGCAAGAGCTTCCTTGCTTCACCCATTGGGCCGGCGCTGTGTACACTCCTTGCGAGAACTGGGGGAGAAGGGAATTTGGGGAAGAAGGTCATTTAGTCTTTGTCTAAACCTAGGGACTCGATTGTAAATTGGGAAAAAAATAGGTGTGAAAATTTTCAATTTAATCCTTATGCAAAATGCTTGTGTTAATTAACGAGATTTTTCCAAGGAGGTCCTTTAAAATAAAGGACGACGTGAATATTAATGACCCAAAGTTACCAATGGTCCGATTAACCCAAAATAAATTAATAATATAGAGGAGGAAATAGTAAATATACATGATTGTCACTGATAAAGAAATAAGGAGAAAATATAGTTTCTAATGTGTCTGGCCAATGAGTGTTCCGCGGGGCCTTTTGAAGAATCCAAAATTAGAAAAGTCCATAGATGAAGAAATAAGGAGTACCAGTGTAGTAGTATTACCTAGTAGCCTTAGGACGAATCCCTTCATGATCTTCACGCTCTTGGCATTTCAATGCTCTCTCCAGATCCAACACGACCTCATCCATAGTAGGCCGCATGCCCGGGTTTGGTCGCAGGCTTTTTCCTATAATATCAACAAATATCTGTAAAGAATCATCTGATATTTCCCCATTTATTTCGGTATCAACATTTTCCTGGGCCCAAAGCCCTAAATCCTCATCATCCCTAACGTAGTAGCTCTGATCTTCCCCTCGATCCCAAGGCTTTTTCCGGCATAACACTTCAAAGAGTACCACACTGAATGCATACACATCTATTTTCCTTGTTATTTGAAAGGCTCTAAAGTATTCTGATGCATAATACCCACATGTGCCTTTAAGGTCCGTAAACATAGTGGAATTGGTTTGATCGGCATGGGACAACTTGAACATCCCAAAGTCAGAAACTTTAGCAACCCAATTCTTGTCGAGAAGAATGTTGGCGGGCTTCATGTCCCGGTGAATGATGCCTTTGGGTAATTCAACCGTGGGAGTATGAAGGTATTGCAAACCTCGCGCAGCACCAAGGCATATATTGAGCCGTTGCTTCCAAGACAAACAAATACTGACCTTCATTTTTACATAATCTGATAAGGATCCCTTTTGCATAAATTCATAAACGAGAATCTTTTGATCCAATTCATTGCAATAACCAAGGAGGGAAACAAGGTTGGGATGTTGGATCTTGGAAACAATCTCAATCTCCTTTTCAAACTCGATTGAATTTGGATTTAAATGCTTCACAGCAACAGAAATTTTTTGGCCGTCCCTGCCAAAAGCGATGTGACCAAGATACACTATTCCTTCTCCACCGTCTCCGAGGATGTTTCTCACGTCAAAGTTGTTTGTTGTGTCTTTGATCTCGTCTAGTGAAAAGTAATGACACACTACACTTGACAAGGAGGAGGACATGTTTAAGTTCTTTGATCAGCCAAAGGCTTTGGTTTTACCAGAGAAAATATAAAAGCTCCGGCGAATCAACCTCGACGACGGAAATTATTATTGAAGGGAAGGCAAGACTCGGAAAATGGAGTGATCTGGATTCGGTCTTTTGGGTCGGGGGAAGAATTAAATGGAAAGAAAAAAAAAAGTTTTTCCATGAAAGGGGAAGGAGGCACATGGTTGGTGACGTTATACCCATCAAGAGTTTCAAGACCCAAGTTGGCCAGTTGTTTTATTAATATTAAATCAATAATTTATTTGTTTTGTTGGTTGTCCATCATCAAGCTTCAACAATTGGGTATTTTATATAGTAAAAGACGACAACGAGTGCCTTATAGAAAGGATAACTCTGTCCGTTACCCTCAATTATTATGCCGTTTAATTTTTTTAGTCAAACAAACTATTTTTTAAATAAAAATTTAACTTATCACTTTTTATTTCTTTCAATTTTATAAAACACATAATTCTTTGTACTTAAAAATTATTATTACTGTGTTTTATAATTTTAAAAAATATTAAAAAAATTATTTTTCATATTTTCATTTGAAAGACAATTTTAACTTTTTAAAAAAAAACATAAATAGGACAATCATTAGGAAAGGGGAATATATTGCTAAACAAAATTGTTTCCCACAAAATTGATTCCAAGTTCCAAGTAAATACTCCCTTCGTCTTAAAATTATTGTCGTGATTTCTTTTTTCCGTTGTCCCAAAACAATTATCTTGTTTATAATTTTTTTAGAAAAACACTTTTACTATTTTACTTTTTTATTTTCTCCATATTTTAATTATAGGTCATTTGCACATAAGACTTTTAAGTAAATTATATATAATATAAATATTAATAATCAAGTTAATTAATTATTTTTTTTAATTCCTGTGCTGGATCAAGCTGGACAATAGTTTTGGAATGCAGGAAGTCTATAAAATTTCGCATCAACGTTCTTGTTGTTTTCTTGGAACCTTAAAGAATTTGAGTAATGTAAAACACATTAAACTTGAAAATTTCTAAAGTTCACACAAGTGGACTGCGTTTGGTATGTGCAGCGCCGAAAAACAACCGGGCTTGGAAGAAGACTTATGAAATTGGAATAATTGCTGACTAAGTACACTTGTAAAATTTTCAATTACGTTAATCTCTTATAGTAGCTAGTATCCGTCCGATTCATGGTTTTAATAAAAAAAATAAAAAAAGTTGTTTATAATACCATAATTTTTAAACTTTTTATAATTAACTAAAATTTTAAATATATAAGGTAAAATATTGAAATTGATAATATGAATGGGTAATTGAAATATTTGCATTCAAACTTTCAATAAAAAAACTCTTAAAAACTGAAGTAATCAATAATTAATAAATATAGATAAATTAATTAATGATTTTTGTTGTTGGAATTGATCCTTTTAACAGAAAATCACTATGTGGCAGTAATGAGCCAATGACTTCTATTAGTAGTAATTAATAATTAATATATATATATATAGTTTAATAAATTAATCCAAAATAAGTTGCAAAAACAAAAATTAAATATTAGGAAAATAAAAAGTGATGAAAATTTGTATAAATTTCATAGGATAATATCATGTTTTATATTGAGCTATATTTGATAAGAAAAAACAAATACAAAATTGTTTCTTATCTTACAGAAAGTTGACACGTGGTAGCCATTTTTATCCGTAAATATATATCATAAATCTTCTCGTAAAACTATATCCTAAATATATTTTATTTATCTTGAATTTTAAGATTAGTTTTAGGATTTTTGTCTATAAGTTTTTATTAGTAAAATTCTCTTATAAATCTCAAAAGAATAAATTTTAGTTTTAATAGAAACACGTAAAAAACAAAAAAACGTCCACGCAGCACATCGTAGTTCTAGCGATGGTAGAACAGTGAAGATGATGAGAATTGATGAATAGCAGTCAAGTAAAACACTTATAAATCAAATATGATAAAATATATCTTAAACTAATAGATTTTACAAAAAAAAAAAATACATTTACCATTTCACAAAAAGGTGACATATGAAAGCACATAATTCCTTTAGTAGTTTTAATATTTATAGAAAGTCTCACATGACAACAATGATTTATATTTTAATAATAGTTAATGGATCGATTTTTTTTCAACCAGGAATAAGTTGTTTCATAAAAAATTTCATATAATTACCCTGTACAGCAAGCACACTTGGAAGGCAAATGAGTACCTCTATGTAGAAACTAATAAATGTTTAGGAACAGTGACATAGCCTTTACATTGATTGAATAACTTATTTAAAGGGAGAGTTACAATTAGGATTACACTTGGAGTAGGGTACAAGAAACCTATACAAGAAAGGTAACATAATAAGGAAAGAACTCTACAAGGTAATTACCACTAATTACTAATTACAAATAAACAAGAATAATAAAAAGACATTATTCTCTAATATACCCCCGCAAGATGGACGACCGAGAGGAGAGTCCAATCTTATGAAGTAATTGATGAAATCGCTAGCGAGCAAGAGTCCAGGGCCGGATGTAATGAAAGTCCAGGGCCATATGTTTCATGCGAATATGAAAGACCGGGTATGAGCAAAGACTCGTGGTACCCACATTATCACAGTAAATGACTGGTTGAGTCGAGGAGGTTAGCCCGGGTTTGCCAAGAAGAGACACAATCCACTCGACTTCGGGCCGGTGGCGCCACGCTCGCTGGTATTCGGCTTCAGTCGAGGAGCAAACAAATGTGCCTTGTTTCTTAGAGCTCCAAGAGATCGAGTTGCTTCCTAGATAGACAATGTAAGCACTGGCGGACGTGTAGTCATCCTTGTTACCGGCCTAGTCAGCATCAGTGAAGGCATGGAGAGCAGGGGGAGATTGGTGATGAAGAAGGATGCTCGCATTAATAGAGCCACAAAGATACTAAAGAACTCGCTTGACTGCATTCCAGTGCTCAGTGGTCGGCCTATGCATGAACTGAGAGAGTTTGTTGACAGCGAAGGCAACATAAGGCCTAGTGAGAGACAGATATTGAAGACTTCCGACCATTGCTCGAAACTTTGCCTGATTCGTGAAAGCAGCCTGTATGAAGAGTCAAGGTCGGCGAGGTAGTACGGGGCGAGCCATCAAGGCGATCGCAAGAATGCCCGCTGGGAGAGCAGAAGACCACTTGGACGCTTAACAACTTTTACCCCAAGGAAATAGTGAAGATCACCAAGGTCTTGGAGTGAGAAGCGATTAGCGAGCAGGGAGATGAAAGTTTGAACTGCAACTGCCGATTCCCAAGTGATGATGATGTCATCCACATGACAAGGAGATAGACGATGTTGCCTACAAGATTTAAGAATGAATGAGCTTTG
>CM028379.1:2439259-2517999 GCA_013146195.2 Codonopsis lanceolata
TCTACCAAATCCTTCTCAAAAGGTAATCACCGTAAAAGCTAAAGCTAAGTCTGTTGGTAACCTACCTAGAAGATTCAAAAGAAACCAATTAAGTCTACCATCAACAAACAAGCTGAACCAAAAATGAATGTTAAGAAAAGGAAAGATCATAATCCTCTTCACCAAAAGTCACTAACGCTTCAAGGGACTTTCCATTTATGTCATTCTTAATCAAGCCATATCAGCACCGTAATGCCCGCTAAGGTTCACACCAAGATCCGAGAGACCTAGTTTTCAAGGTCGTGTGCATGGGTTGCAAAAGGTTGCTAATCTTAGGACCCGAAAGAAAATAAAGGGTACCTTGTTTACTTCAACTTTTTCAGAATGCTTCATGGCTATAGAATCGAAAACAAAGACATCCGGTACCTGACAAGGGTCGTCAAGACACATGATCGGGAACGTAAGTCTTCTTACGTATATACCAAGCCAAAGGACCCATCGTTATTTTCGGTGATAATGCAAGAGGAAAACAATTGATATGGCTCAACAATAGAGGAAATCTCTCCATCAACAAAGTTTCTCTAGTAAGTGGTTTAAAGCACAATCTTCCGAGCATATCCCACTCGCGACAAAGGACTTCTATGCCAATTCAACTCCAACTGCCTCATCAAAGACAAATGAATCTCCGCTTACACACCGACCGGCAATAGACAAGGAAACGCCTATGTCGTGGACTTAAATCTTCTAGAGATTCTCAAACCCGTGTCTAGTAGCCAACAATGTTCGTGACAATGGGGCTATGGCACAAAGCTCAATACCCTCAACTCAAGCACCTCTCCAAGCCTCTCCAAAACGGGCTTGTCAAAGGTCTACCTACCTGTCCGCCGATCATGACAGGTTGTAAGCCCAACTAGAAAACTTTCCAAGTCTTCCTTCAAAAGAAAGTCCAGATTATCAACAAACGCACTCTTCAACTTTCGATACGGATCTCTTGGACCTATCACAACAGCCCAAGATTTCGAGACAAGCACACTTGTAGTAGTTGATGACTACTCTAGATTCACTTGGATTGAAACCATGACATCTAAAGATGAAACTATGATCTAGTCACTCAGCAATTTTCAGAAGACTTCAAACTCAAAAGCTTGAAGACATTTGTGACATAAGATCGACAACCGCACCGAATTCAAGAACAACAGTAGAAATACCGCGATGACCACGGATCGGTCACAACTTCTCTCCGCCCATATCCTCAACAAAACGGTAGTGAACCGAAAGAACGTAACACCGATTGAAGCGAAGAACAATGCTCGCAGAAGCCAAACTTCCAAAGTATTGCAGCGTAATCAACACCGCATGTTTTACCCAAAATAGATCCCTCGTAAACAAGTTTCATAATAAAACTCCATATGAAATATGGAGAGGAAGATCCCCAACATAGGATTTCTTAAAATCTTCGGTCAGTAAATGTTTTATTCTTTATAATGGAAAAGAATATAGAGGAAAATTTGATGCAAAATCAAACGAAGGAATTTTTCTGGGTATTCCAAACATTCAAAAGCATCTCGCATTTTTAGTAAATCTAATTTAAAAATCTTAGAATCTGCATGTTTCTTTTGATGAATATGACTTGTTAGAGCCTAGAAAGGCCCGAACGTTGCTAATGATTCGATAATGATGAGACAGTACAATACAAAGATCTACTTCCACTCCATCGTGAAAACGGAACTCGCAGACCCATCAAGTACCGATAACCCTTCACCCAGAGACGATAACTCGCTTATCGATAACAACTCTTCCGCTGACCCCGAACCCATCTCTTCTGCTTTTACCCCAAGCACCTTTACGTATCACTCATCCTTCTTGTTCACCGAAATGAAAGTTTTGAAGATCCTATTCCTTCTCGAACCGCATTTTGGTGAATCTCCTTCTCAACCAACTCCTGAATTTTGGGAAGAATCCACCAAGTGATTCTCCCTCCAAATCTGTTTCCACTGGTATCTCAAAGAGTTAGCGAAATAAACTATGCTTATGCATTTGTATCGAACTAAAAAGAAGATGATGAAGCTATTAAAGAGCCGAACCAATTAAGTGAGCCTTTGGCTGAAAAAAAACCCGATCGATCATCCAATATTACTTGCAGTGGGTTTTCTTAAAAAGAGATGAAGAAGGAAATGTCACCTAATAAAGCTAGATCAAGGTTGGGCCATGGAAGTTAAGGAATTGACTTTGATGAAACTTTTGGCTCCCCGTTGCTAGACTAGAAGCAATTAGACTTTTTCTAGCTCATGCCTGATATGGACCTGTCATGTAAGTCGATCAATGCCTCCCCCACCGACCGAAGAAAGCTCTCTACTACCTCAAGCAAGCTCCTAAAGCTTGGTATGAAACTCTATCCAAGTTCTTAATAGAACAAGGATTCGTGGAGGAAGAATAGACACTACTTTATTCATCCTCAAGCACAAAGGCCATTCTCTTCCGGTACAAATCTATGTGGATTACATCATCTTGGATCAACTAACCAAAGCTGTGTAAGAGATTCGAGAAGTCATGCAAAGCAAGTTCGAGATGAGCATGATGGGTGAACTTACCTACTTTCTAGATCAGATACAAATGCACTTCCGACGGAATCTTTATCACCAAACCAAATATGCAAAGGAACTAATCAAGAAGTTCGGTCTTGATTCAGCAAAAGGATTCGAACTCCAATGTCTACCGACCGCCATCTTGACAAAGATGAAAAGGGAAAGCAAGAGAACATGACCAAGTACCGAGGAATCATAGGTTCTCTTCTTTACCTTATCGCTAGTAGACCCGACATTATGTTTGTTGCTTGTGTTTGTCTAGATTTCAGTGCATCCAAAGGAGTCACATTTGCTTGTCGCCAAACGTATCATCGATATGTTTCAAAACTACAAATCTAGGCATCCGTATTCAAAATCCAATAATTTCAATCTAGTTGGATACTCAGATGCAGACATGCAAGCAAAGAAGTGAGCGTAAGAAGTACCAGGGACTTGTCAATTTCTTGGAAATGACTTGTCTCATGGTCTTAAGAAACAAGGATCGCTTGCAAATTCAACCACGTAAGGTATCATATTGCCGCAAGCAAATGTTGCTCTCAACTCCTATGGATGAAGCAACAACTAGTGGACTACAACATCAAGACCGCAACCGCCCAATCATGTGTGACAACACATCGCCAATTCCCGCCCAAAATCCAAATGATGCACTCCAAGACAAAGCACATTGATATTCGTTATCACTTCCTCAAAGATCATGTGGAAAAGGTAACATCGGGCTGAATATGTTCCAACCGGAGCATCAATTGGCGTACATTCTCACAAAACCAATCCGGATGCCACCGTGTTTGCTTACTTAAGGAGAAATCTTGGTATGATTGATCCTTATCGCTTAATTTCAACATTTTGTTAATGTTTCTTTCATACCTAGACCTAGTTTTAAGACTAATCTAAGACGTAAGTCCTCCTTTACCTGAAGACTTAAAGGTTAGTACTCTTACTTAGTCTATTTTTGTTAAAGAGGTTTCTAAAGCAATAAAGGGGGTCAAGGATAAAATTTGGTACTTAAGAAAATATCTTAAGTTCCGCTTTTCAACTAAAATTTTCTCGCCTTTAAATAGTCCTTGAACCGTCATTTGCAAAACTTTAATTAAACCCTTTGACAAAATATTTCTCTATTCATACTCTCTCTCTCTCTCTCTCTCTCTCTCTCTAAACTACTTTCTCAGAATTCAAATCCTTCTTGTTTCTTCTTCTCATCATCAACAATGGTACGCCTCTACTCTACTTGAAACTTACTATGTAATGTTCCGCATTTCATTTTCATAACCTAAAATTGTTTTGGAATACAAACGGTCATTTTCGAAGTTTATACAAGATTCGCCATTGTTGTTCTTAAAACCTTGAATACTAACAAATGTTTTTGTATATTCTTCGTTTATTCTTATGAAAACTGTCCTTACCTTTCTGGTGGATACTCTAAACATCCTAGGGTTTCAAGTTTTTGGTTCAAATAATTCCAATTATTTCGTAAAACCTTGAAATTCCTACTTGTTTAGTTGTCGAGATGAAAAGCCCTAATTTTTATTTTGCTCTTTCTTTCGAGCAAGATCCTCAAAAACGAAGCGAGACAATGAAAGGGTTTGAACCCGGAACCGACATTCCTCCCAAGACGGATGTCAACCTTCCAGATACCCCACCTTTCCCCGCCTCTCATGACATTATTGTCGCTCGACCCGGCTATATATTCCAGAATGTGCATTGACCTACAAATAATCAACTCTATAGCCGCCGCCAAAGCTTGCGAGGATATGGACGCCTGGGATTCTACCCCTCTTCTCGCCTTAATGACAAAAATTACAAAGATCTTTCTCGCGTAAGAATTCTATCAAAGAATGGAGCTCATGAACAAGACCGCTTCGAGGATGGATTCGAGGTCCGCCCCATCTCCGTTACCGCTAAATCAATCTCCACTATCATCGGCAGTGCATTATAGGGAGCTATTAAAGAACTACTTCGAGGCTTTTCATGCCTGGAAGCCATGAGGGGAGTAGACACCCTCGTGGAGCCACAAGGGAAAATGTTCAAATTTGTTCCTCTCGACGCTTCATCGCACTACCCACCTTATAGACAAGGGGCTCCTATTCAAGAGTGGAGCACATGACATGTTTACGGCCCAAAGAATCAACCCCGACTGCCGTATTCCTTCAACTTCGCCTCAACCGGGACTCATTATCTTCAATGAGTTAAAGCAGTGGGTGGAGAAAGGTAAGAACAACCCCACTTGCAAACGCCCCTTCGTCAGGCTGATAAATGCCCTTTTAAGGGATGACACAAATGTCAACTCTTCTTTGAAAGAAGATGAGTTGTTTACAACCAAGGAGAAGCAACTCATAGCCTCGTTTTTTCAGAAGTATACCGAATACGAGAACAAGCGACTACCGCAAAAGGTCTACCGCCGCCTCTCTCGACAAAGTGGCCAAGCTCGCACCTATCTTGGTCCCCCGCTTCAACATGGAAGCACATGAAGCGCCTAGCAGACCTACAAAAAGGCCTCTCGCAAAATTTGACGATCAAGTGGCCGCGACCTCCATCAAAAGGCCAAAGACTTGGCCGATGAGGCAGAGCAACAAGCTAAGGTCCAAGATGGCAGCCAAGGGCAAAGCAAAGAAGACAAGGCCGGAAGAGGCCACTCCAACTGAAGAGGAGCAGGCCAAGTGGATTAGGAGAGAGATGAAGGAAGCCCAAAAGAAGAAGGCACCAGGCCAAACCAACCATTCTTCACCTCCTCCTCCCCAAACCTAGCCATCCTCACAGCCACCTACCCAACCCAGCCAATCACCTTCACCATCTCCTGCACCCACTCCCAAACCAAAACGAAGGCGACTTCAGTAAAACCTTTGAAGACCGGCCATCGGCGATAGCCCCTCCAACCTCTACCGATGAAGCAACGGTGAAGTCTCCTATTCACCGAGGAAGAAAGGAGAGCTGCCGGTCCCAAACCTTCTACCGCCACCAACCAACTCCTCTACCGACGCCCAACCCTTACCTGTCAACCCTTCATCTATTCCATCTACCGATGCACAACCAACTACCGACGCCCAACCCTTACCTGTCAACCCTTCATCTATTCCTCCTGAGTCATCTACTCAGAGGAATTCACCACCTCCGGAGGAGTCTATCCCTCAGGAGGAGCCTCACATTCAGGAGGAGCCAGCTAGAACCCCCTCTCCTCCTCCTCCTTCACCTTTCAACTACTCTCCTGACCCATCTACACCTTCCTCACCTCACCAATCCCAACCAACTTCATCAACCACACCACAGCCAATACCAATCCCTCCCACCACTTAGACTCGCTTGCCAGTTCTCTTCGAACTTTCGTCAAGAGCGAGATCTATTCACCCCTTCCCATCAACCTTCTCAACCTCATCAACCTTCTCAACCTTCCCTAAGAAAACCAAAATCCCTCTTCTACCGCCCGCTTCTTTACGGTTTCTACCGATCCCCTTCCCCAATCCTCTCACATCAGTGAAAATTCGACACGATATGAATTTGGATTCCCACCAACCCCTCCTCCCCCTCCACCTATAACCATATCCTCCTCCACCAACACCATACCAACCCAAGACTCGTCCTCTTCCGACTCCATCACTCCCCCTCTCCAACAGCCCATACGGCCTGCAGACTCTACCTCTGCCGGCACCATTCATATTGGCCAGGCAACTACTTCCCATCCCGACCAATGATGAAATTTTGTCACTGGATGCCATCTACCGGCTAGAAGCTTACAAGCATATCTACCGCTATCGCGAAATAGCCGCAGGCTTCCAAAGCCAACGAGGACCGCCGCTACTCTTCGACAGTTTCAAGAGGATGTATGGACTCGATTTGGGCAGATGCGGCACGACTTCACCGATGTCAAGATCAACATCGAAGCTCAACGCGACGAAGGTGTCCGTATCGTGTCCTCCATTTTCTACGAATTATTCCATGCCATCACTCTTCATCTCGGCCACGGTCGTCCTCCCGTTCTTGAACTCAACAACCTTGCTCGAAATTCAGCTCACGATGTCATGAATGCCAACCGTGATCGTGATCTCGCCATCACGGAGGAGGAGCAAATGAGGTCTATCAACGTAATGCCGATGGAAGAGAACGCCGTCTTCGTGAAGAACGGACTACCGTTCCTCGCTCCACCACCTCCGATCGATGCGATGATGAATACTGAACGAAGAATGGAAGAGCTTGAGCGAGATAGAAGAGAAAGGAGGCTGCGCAGACAAAGGAAAAGGGAAAAGACCTTGGTAATTTATGTATCTTTTCTTCCCTTACCTTTGTATTTATCTTTACTTTTTGAAAACTCTTTTGGATGTAAACATCTTGTTTATAAATACAGATGATTACCTGCCTTTCAAAAATTATCTTGTTTAAATTCTTATTGCTTTACATTTCATATCTGTTTAGAATTTTAAACAATCAGTTTAAATTTATTTGAACTGCTGCTAATCTGTGTGCTGTTCTATGACTCTTTACCTTTGTATGCACTTAAGATTAGTCCCTTACATTTGAGGTGTTATTCTATTTGATAGAGGCATGTCTTCCGTTACTTCATATATAAAAAATTCTCAGACATGTTATTATCTATCAAATAGTTTGTTTAAAAGCCCTCATTTGTAGTAATGATGACCAGATATAAATAGGAGGAGATTGTTGATTCTTATATTAGATTTATATATGTTCAGTACATTACATTAGTTTTATACTTTAGTGGCTAATCGGGCTGCGTATCGATTAGCGTGGCAACTGTGTATAGAACTTTGCCTTGTATAGTTTTTTATAGGACTTTTCAGGTTCAGCGGAAGACCTCTCCATATGCTTATCGGAAGACCTGCTTGAAGGCCACAAACGGTAGACTATGTGTCCACCTAATCTTCTATGGCGTGTCCTATCCAAAGAAAGATTGATTGGATTCAATTCAAACTTATCCTAAAGTGTTAATTGAATTAATCCAAGACATTCCCACGACATATCAAGCCGAAAGCAACCTTTTCCGAAAAGCAGAAGACTTTTCGTCTCGAATGAGCGAAAAGCGCACGGCCTCCTACTTTCTGCTACAACTCTCAGATCTGACACCTAAATCGCCCACCTTTTTGAAGATCTCAGAAATCATTACCTGCTCTAGATATCTGTGAAGACGAAAATCCTTGACTGACAGCCTCATGCATTTAATGCATTGATGAAAAGAGCTGTTGAAGTCTTCGTCTCCTCCAACGGATCTTTTGAAGTGCACCTGCTATAATACTGCCATTGAAGACTGGAACAAAAACAACTGTACAGAATCAATCGAACACTTAAAGGATTGCTCTGAAACTTCATAACTCCAAGTCCTTCAGCTCAGTGCAATCAAGAGATCCACAACAGATCTAGAAGTCCTCGTCAACAACAAGAAGCTGCTCATCAACACTTATTGTTTTATCTTCTTGTTGTTTACATTCATTAAATATACTTCTGCATGAATTAAATATCTTGTATTTACAGATATTTAATTCCCTAGACCCCAAACACAAGTCAATATTTTGTACACGATCCATTAGGGATATTCTTTGTAATTGATCTAAGTGGAAAACATAGTGCACAATTTAAATCCAAGGTTGACTGCCTTGGTGGTGGACGTAGCACTCATTATAGTGTGAACCATCCCAAAACACTTGTGTTATTCCTTACTGTTTGTCTGATACTTGATCTAATTATCATCTTTGTTTATATTATCCATTTACAGCAGAACTTAAGTAAACTGTCAAAGGTCTACCGGTAGTACTTATCGGCAGACCTGGAACAACTTCTTTGAAGGTCTTCCGCTACTTGATTCTCTTCGATAGATTGCAAGTAACTTTCAAAAGAATTTACTTAAAAGTTTTAAGTGTATAATAAGCTATTCAACCCCCCCCCCCTTCTAGCTTATTATTGTGGCCATTGGGACCCACAATGCCCCAATCTATCATGCCAAGCTTTAAATGTTTCAGTAAACTTCAGGTTTACTGTAGAATATGATTCAAATATTCTTATGATTGTACTATACAATCCAGATGAAAGAGATGACGTGCAATTTTTCCAATATACACTTGCTTCCAGAAGTGTTTGAGGTAATGCAAAGATATTCATCATTCCCCTTGTTCATAGTCTCAATTTGATATCCATTCAGACGAATGTCTTTGAAACTTAACAAGTTTCTTTGAGACTTAGGAGAGAACAAAGCATTATTTATCATGAATTTCGTGCCTCCAGGCATTAGGAAGATTGCTTTGCTAAATCCTTTAATCATTTTGGCATTACCAGATATAGTGTTGACATTAGTCTTGTCAATTTTGAGATAAGAAAAATATTTCTTATCTTCAAGTATGGTATGCGTAGTAGTGTTGTCATAAATCTCCTCCTTGAATTTTGAATTCAAACATATTTGTGATCTATTTCAATATGAGACAAAGAAAAATAAGATGAATAAATATGATAACACATTGAATGCAAAATACATATATAAACTTTATTGTGAACATGCTAGAATACATAGGAAAAACAGATAATATTCCTACATAACAACATATTACATTTTCACAGCTTTTATCTCAAAACTCGGACCATAGCTTCATTCCTATGTTAATTTATTGTGCATGACCAATATCATCACTAATGGTATTGGTCATGTCGACGTTGGCCATATCACCAAAATCAAAATGAAGATCTTCAGGATCATTTTTAATGAAATTTGTCTCAACATTTTTCCCTTTTTGTGATCTCTCATAAAGATCAACTAGATGTTTCGCCGTTCGGCATGTGCGTGCCCAGTGGCCTGTCATGCCACACCTAAAACATGAACTTTCTTCATTGTTTTGTCGCACATTTTGCCCACTCGAAGAGTTGTTTCTATCATCATCTCTGTTCCACTTCAGGTGGCGAGATGAATTTCCATTATATGGATGATGATGATGACGATAGTTATTTCTTCCACAGCCTCTTCCTCGGCCTTGATTTCGACCATGACCGCAGCCTTGTTCATGATTTCCTTGGCCTCGACCACGACCGCGTTCACGACCGCGACCACGACCATTACCACGCCCACGCTCTTGCCTTTTATCATACATAGTCCCATTCGCTTCAAGGAATGGGGCTGAACCAGTTGGACGAGATTCATGATTTTTCATTAGAATCTCATTATTTTGTTCAGCTACTAGGAGGCAAGAGATCAATTCAGAGTACCTTTTAAAACCCTTTTCTCGATATTGCTACTGCAGGAGCATATTCGAGGCATGAAATGTGGAGAATGTCTTCTCCAACATATCATATTCAGTGATGGTTTCCCCACATAATTTCAACTGTGAGGTTATTTTATACATCATAGAACTATATTCATTGATGGTTTTAAAATCTTGTAGGCGGATATGAATCCAATCATAGTGTGGTTTTGGGAGAATGACCGTTTTCAAATGGTCATATCTTTCGTTCAAACTTTCCCAAAAGACGAGTGGATCATTAACCGTGAGATACTCCATCTTTAGGTCTTCGTGGACGTGGTGTTGTAGGAAAATCATGGCCTGAGCCCGGTGTTGATTACTTATCCATTCATTATTACTTTGTTGGATAGTATTTTCGAGGCTTCTGGCAGCCAAGTGGGTTTCGGCATCTATTTTCCAAGACATATAATTTTTTCCAGTTATGTCCAACCTTTCAAATTCGAGCTTAGCGATGTTTGCCATTTGTGAAGAAAAAACTATAAAAATAAAACATGTATATTAATAAAATTATGACATGGAAATTTTATTCATATGATAATTATCAGTACATATTAAAATGTATGTTGAAAGCTATTGTAACTGCTAATAGGACATACATGATACAAAGATAGGCAATAAAAATCTGAAAATTGTTTGGAGGGTATTCAGCAACAAAAACCAATGCGGTACACACAATAACAAGTATGATAATAATCATCAACATTTGAGGAAACATTTTGTAGAAGAAGATATGGTATTGAGAGTTTGTAAGGAGGTAATAAAAATGTGAGTAATCTATTAAGATGTTGTTGTATATATGGGAAAAAAATGACCGTTTATGACCGTTAACTAGCCGTTTATTGCCGTTGGAGGAGAGAGATAAAATTAGTAAACTAGTCGTTAACTAGCCGTTAGAGGAGAGGGGTAAAAATTCTGATTTAATATAATTGCATTTATATTATGAATAAATATAAATCTTATTAGGAGCAATAAATTGATCATAAATAAAATAACTCTGCATGAATATTTTTCAGTCAACTTTATACAGCTATTATATAGCATACATATATATTCACGCCACACTACTCAGCAAGCCTTTCTGTGGGTGTTTGAAAGTCAGTAATAAATATAAACTGAATATAAAATTATTCATATATAGAATTGAAATATATGTATATTTATAAATATTCAGTTTATATCTTGGGGTTATTTCCGCACAAGCATCAGCGAACATATATATTATGCGTTAAATAATAAATTATTATTTTGTCATCTCACCATATATTATCGACGGTGGCTCAGCCAGCCTTTTCTTAATAATGGTGATATACGATATATATTGAAGTAAACCGAAGACATAAAATAAAGAATATATCGGTAGAAAATCTTACCGTTTAAGATTATTAATAGTAGAACAATCGTGCTGATAACGTGTTATAAAGTAACTATAAATTAGAACAAAGAGTGCATGGGAGAAAGAGAGAGAGATATTTATTCAAAGTAGAATTCATCTGTCGAAACATTTTACAAAGCTCGGTATTTATAACCGAGATGAAGAAGTGATACAGTTATTGATATTATTGTGCATGCATAGGTTTTGACATTAGGGTACTAGGTGTGGCAGTGGTTTGTCCACAATTATTGTATCATAACAGAATCCCTTTATTCCAATTTTTTTTTTATTTAAACTTTGCAGATAGTATGAAAATATCTAAATATTCTTTAATTTCTTGTTTTATTCTTTTGGTTTGCTTAAATGTTGAAATCTCATAATGTTTTTTGAAAGTAGGCCGAACCATGAAATCGAACCACAAAACCTAACCACGAAACTGAGCCAAACCAAGTCGATCCATCGTGGTTTGGTTTGGTTCGACCCAAGACTTTAAACAGTTTAGCTCGGTTTGATTTTTTACAGACCAATTACATAAGGTTCAGTTCATATTTTGTTCCAAGTCGAACTAAACCGAACTATTTACATCCCTACATGGCACCCCCCCCCAATTATTATTATAATGGTTAAGTGTTTCAAACAAAACAATCATATTTAATTCCAAGAATGTAATTGATTGAGCTTTTATACCCTTTCTTCCTTCTTCGTCGGAAAATCCACTGTGAGAACCCCGTTTCGAACTTTCCTCGGTAATAAAAAAAAACGATTGGTTTCAAAACATCAGAACGCGTGGAATACGTTCGGTCTCGTTTGTGGAATCTAAATATGTATGAACAGAATCGTCACCTCTATTTTAAAATTAAACAGAGAAAAACCAAATTTACCAAAAAATATGTAGGTTCGGAGGTTAGGTTATGAGTTGGGAAGGGGTTAAGCACCCAACTCACCATTTCGGTCTCATTTTAGGGTTTGAATAAATTAACATGCTTTTAATATGTGTATAGTCTAGAAAAAGTATTTTATATACTAGTGTGTAACTTGCACTTTGCACGAGTAGTTTTTCCTTTCTCATGAATGGTATGTTAATGTCATTTAATAATAAATTGTATTGCAAAAAAACTTACAAATTGATAAAATGAAGTTTAAAACATTGTCAATTAAGAAAGTAATTGATTATGTTCACTTTATTATTATTACTCAAACAAAAAGTAAATTATTAATAATTTTATGGTTACATGAATTATTGTTACAATACCCTTAATTATTGTTCCTAATGAATGCAATTGATGGTCATTTTAATGTCATATTAATAATATAATGAGAACCAAATCATTATTCTTCTTCCTCCCCTCCTTCTCAATCTAAAGACCATTTGCATTTCCATTTTCATATGATTTTTTTTTTGCAAGTTGTTGTACGTCAACCAGTGTATTGATCTTGGCATGATCAATCCATGTGTATACATTTTTCTACTTGTAAAATGACGTTACGTTTGACTTCAGTTTTTTTCCTTGTATTAGTTTAAAAAAAAAAAAGTAAATCAAGTATACTTGTTATTTTATGTGTTAATATTTTATATAAAATACATATGGTAGTAATGCTTGTAAGCAATAGTATTTAAACAAATATGTAAAGATTTTAATTTATTAAAAGTATTTTAAGGTTACTACACAATAAATCAAACCCAAGAAATTCTATACCAAAATTTAAATTGAAATAAAAAAAAAAACTAAAACGATCAAATGTCAAAATCAATAGAAAAATAAGAAACCAATTTGTATCAAGTAGCAAATATTAGATTTGAAATCAATATGACATTGAAGAAATAAAATTATAACTAAATAAGCATTAATGAAAATAAAATAACCGTTTTGAAAAAAAAAGCAACAATCTATATCAAAACTTATATCAAAACTAAAATAAAAACTTGCACAAAAATCTAAACTAAAACAAAAATCGATGCCAAAACCATATATTAAAATCCGTAAAAATCAATATGATTTTATCTAAATAGAAGCAAATTAAGAAATCAAAAGCTCAATTGAAACAAAGCTACTAATCAAGAACCATAAACCAAAAGTAAAACCTGAAATCTATGAATTTATTACAAAAATTAAAACTAAAATCATCATTAAATCCAAAATAAAATAACAAATAAAATTAATATAAAAATCATCACATGAACAAAATGTAATATATCAAATGTTAAATAAAGAGCAAAATTAAAAAAAAAAACAATTTATATCAAGTAGCAAATATTAGATTTGAAATCAATACAGAATCGAAGAAACAAAATAACACAAATAAAATTATAACTAAAAAATAATTAATAAAAATAAAATAACCGTCAAAAAACAAAGGCAACAATCGAAGATCAAAACCAATACACAAATCTAAAATAAAACTAAAATTGGTGTCAAAACCAAAAATTAAAATCACTCAAAATCATTATAATTTTATCTAAACAGAAGCAAATTAAAAATTAAAAAGACCATTGAAACAAAGATATTATTCAAGAACCATGAACTAAAACTGAAACCTAAACGAAATCTAGGAATCAATTAAAAAAATAAATTTAAAACGGAAATCACATTTAAATCCAAAATTAAATAACAAATAAAATTAATATCAAAATCATCGGATGAGCAAAATTTATAATTAAAAAGTAAAACAAATCATGAGGGTCAATATCCAGAAAGTTGAAAACGAAACAAAAATTAAACAATTTTGTAATAACCATACATCAAAACCAAAATTAAAATTCTATCACCCAAATAGCTTAATAGGGTCTTACCGTATCACTGTCACTTTTTCGTATCATGATAACAACTTAATAAACTTTTAAAAGTACGAAAGACGAATTTCTAATGAGGTCCCAACATATATAAGATGTTTGGGGCGTTGGCCTAAAAGAAATTCACTTCAATATCTTTAGTTTAATATCGGATTCAACTTATGTCATTGCCCATCAGTGATCTTTTGGGATCTAGCTTTAAATCTTTCTCCATTTGATGAATGAAAGAGAAGTAAAGGGGATGATGAAGTTACCACATGTGAAAATGAAAATAAAAGGCCAGGGACGAGACATGGAAGGGACAATGTTAGGAATTGTATATTTTTGACAACTTAAATACACAATATATATGAAACATTTTGAATTCTTGAGCCAATAGCTAAAGCACTTCTACAATTGGTAATAGTAGGAGTCTTATAGGAAGGATTATAAGTTTTATATAGAAGAGGTTAATAGCTCATGCATGTTATAGCTATTGTAATTAAGTATATTTATTAGATAATGACAAATAAATCATTTAAAGTTGAATTTGAAAAGACTCCTTTGTTAGGAAGATTGAGAATGCAACAAAATGATGTGAGGTGTCATAACCTCAAGCTTCCTCACCAACTTTAAATATATTTATATATAGATATGTATATTCAAAATAACATTACTTTGTCTTTGATGTTATCTGGGCATAGTAACGGCTAGGTGTGTTTATGCCTATATATATATATATATATATATATATATATATATATATATATATATATATATATATATATATATATATATATATATATATATATATATATATATATATATATATGTGTGTGTGTGTGTGTGGGGGGAGAACTTCATAAAAAACCTGGGCTTATTTTAGGTATTGCAAATTGAACTCTAACAATTGTTTATAGGCTTATTGAAACTCATCCTATTATTTCACGTTCAATTAGAACCCTCCATCTATTTCACACGTTAAATTATGACTGGTGGTTGAGTAGGATGCCAACGTGGCATCCTACATGGACTTGGCGGCAACAAATGAGTCTCAGCTATTCCTAAAGTTCAATTCCCGCCAAACTTAATCCTAAACTAAACCTTGTACAATTTTCCGGATTGTATAATGGACCCTAACTTCTACACGACAAAAATTTAATACATAAATTTCGCTCCTACATCATTTATAAACATACACCCACTTCCATTTCTATATCAAAAACAGACATAGCAAGCATAATGATGAATAGAGAAGTTTTATGTCACTGTGGATGGATCACTGTCATGCGGACATCCTGGACTGATCAAAATCCAGGCAGAAAGTTCCTAGGTTGTGATAGATATGGGGTAAGTTTATTTTATTTATTTTTTGGTTAAAAATCATAATTTTTATTTTAATCATTTTGTCTCACTTTTTTTTTTCTTGTAGAAACAAAGGACATGTGGGTTTTTTCTTTGGTATGATCCACCTCAAAAACCAGTGCAAAGTAACAAATGCCTTTGGATTTGTTTGGTGTTATCATACTTGTTCAACCTACTCTTCATCTTAATCATAATTGGGTTAGATTAAGCTATATTGTAATGAATTGATGGTATAAAAGGAACGTATTTTGTATACTTTTTATGTTTAGACGGAAATGAATGTAATGGATGTTATGTTCAAGACTAAGCTATATTATAATTTTGTTTTGTTTTGTTCTTTTTTGGTGGAAATGATAATTTGGTATGAAAGGAATGTTTAATAATAATTTTGTATCTTACTTTGATGTCACACAAAACAACAATGTGTATGACACAATTGATCTTATAATACCATTACCATTATATATCAATTCAAGACCTGCCATAGTTGATCAAAAAAACTATACATACATACATATTTTACTTATGTCTCCACATGACATAAAAAAACTATACTGATTAAAGACAAACTGTACTTGTGTCTCCATATACCCCTGCATTCATATGTCCATTGTCCAAAAAGTTATACCCCTACATTCATATACCATTGTCCACTGTCCAAAAGCAATATACCCCTACATTCTTCATCAGAAATCATATACCACTGTCCAAAAGTATCTTTCTTCATTACAAAGGAGAACAAAATAACTCAAAAGTCCTGCATTCATCATAAAATTATTTGTAACCAATAATCAATCAATACCTAAAAACTAAATAGCATATAGTACAATACCAAATATACCCATCATGTTCATTAATGCTTGGCAGACCAATGTTGATTCTCTGAAGTGATCACTGGAATAGATTAAAAATTCATTCAAATCATTCTGAGATCATAAATATACACTAATAAACCAGTAAGTAATAAAAAAAAGTTACCTAATTATTCATCAAGGACAATTTGTTCACCAGGCTTGAATCCAAAAGTTTTTGAGAACCTTTCATTCAGTAGTCTGAATGACCTCCTAGGTATTTCTGTTGGAGTTGGAGAGGTTCTTAGCTTTCTTGGAGTCCTTTTAGGTTGGTTTGATGTGATTGGAGAGGCTCTTGGCTTGGTTGGAGTCTTTTTAGGTTGTGGTGGTGGTGGTGGTGTAACAGGGGATGTGATTGGAGAGGCTCTATGCTTGGTTGGAGTCTTTTTAGGTTGTGTTGGTGGTGGTGGTGGTGTAGCAGTAACAGGGGAACTCATTGGATCAGGCTCTTGGTTTTGTTGTGGTGAATCATACAGTTGGTCATGCTTAGCGACATTCAGGAAATTAAACACATTTTCCTCATCTTGTAGATCTGTGAGAATATCTTGAAGCTCATTTTGGACATCAAACACATTGTGAGGCTGGGATAGGTTGCGTTGATTGTTGGTCTGTGGGATGTTGTTGCCTTGATTGTTTGATTGTGAGATTTTGGTTGGACATTTTCTTTTGTTATGCCTAGTTTGTTTACAAATGGAGCAAATGACAGTGTTTTTCATCTCATTTTGAAGATCAGCAGGTTTAGTTGGACATTTTCTTGTACTATGTCCAAGTGACTTGCAATAAGAACAAGTCACTATCCCACCTCCTCTACTTACCTTCTGAATTCCATTAGCTCATCTTTCTTGGTTCTCATCATTTCCATCTAATCTCCTTACCTTTTTAGGTCTCCCAAATTTCTTCTTTGTATTAACTAGACAAAGGATAGGTGGTATCCCAGTCTTTGTCCATATTTCTGGTCCATGAATTGCATCAACTGTGTTGTTGTAAGTCTTTATGTGCAATTCTCTCTTGTACCAATGTGCCACAACATCTTGTGCTTGAAAGCCAACATAAGACAAGGCAAATATAACATGGGTACATGGTATTCCACTCAACTCCCACCTTCTACAAAAACATGTCTTATTTTCATTGTCAACAATTGATAGATGTGTTTTATATGCATCTATTATGTGTATAATCCTACTTAGATTGTGTTTTTCTACGAGTTTCTAAAGCTAATGATATGGGTTTTTAGTACTTTATTAGTTTCAGGTTAAATTTAAGAAAATTGATGAATTTCGGGCCTTTAATCCATAAAATAAATATTCTAGGGAACTGAGTGCAATTTGTTGGAAGTTCAAGGCAGAAAAGTGAAGTCAGACATCAAGTGCTTGCTCGGCCCAATGGACTGAGCTACCGCACATTTTCCAGTAGCCGGCTTCTGAAGAAAAGGTGTTAAGCGGTCGCTCAACATATGGACCAAGCGAGCGCTTGGTCCCAATTTCTGGCCTGGGCAGTTTTGTAATTTCTCAAATTGTCTAACCTAGTATAAATAGAACCCTAATAGTACAACTTTAGGGATCCGAATTTTAGCAGTTCTTGAGCCATTCTCAAGACTGAAAACATTGTTTGATTTATTTTCATTACCGGTTATTGAAGATTGATGATGTTTTCTTCCTACACAATGATTTTTTCATCGCCGGTGATGAACTAATCGCATATATCTAGGGATTGGAAGTAGCATGTATTAATTATATTTTATATTCTATCAATTATTGTTTATCATTTAGATTATCTCTGGTTTATAGTGCAACTATCACATAATGGTTGTCTTAGTGAATCTATAAGCTCTTGGGTATAATAAACTGCATGATCGTGCATGAGTTATATATTGGCCAACCTGAATGATAAATAGATCTCTCTGATTTCCTGATCGGACTAAGGTTAGATCTAGGTCCGCGCGTGTGTTCTTAGTGATCTTAATGGACTCTTAATTGTTGTGTGGATGGATCAAGAAAGCACAGTTAAGGCGGGATACTAAGGGTTGCAAATCTCGATCCGTAAGTCTCAATCCTTTACACTAGTGAACGAACCCTTAATTCGATAGATGCATTAGTTAAATACACATAAGAGATGATACAAGTGAATCTCAATTCCTAGATTCTCCCCACATAATAATTTTTGATAATCCTTTGATTCATGCGATTGTTATTTTATTACTCTTAAATTAGTTAAAATAGTCAATAATTTAATTTTAACTATTTCAATAATCAAAACCCACTTAGGTAAAATTGCTTTTATTTATTGTTTGATTAAATTCTATTTAATTGCTATTCTCTCTGTGGTTCGACCCTTGCTACCGTACATCTATACTTCAATAGACTCGTGCACTTGCGAGAAAAATTATAACACATCAACAATATAATGTATCCCCCTACTTAAAACCTCAAAGTCTGAGACGCTTGTCCAGGTAGGTACACAAAGTGTTGACTCTGTCTTGGTCTTTTCAACTATGGCTTGAATCTTAGGATATAACAACCTTTTTTTTTTCTCTTCATCTTATCCCTCAACAAATGTATTCTTTTCATTAATATAGCCCTAATCCTTTCCAACATAGTTATTATAGGTTTATCCCTTGCTTCTAAAATTTATGCATTAAAGCTCTCACACAAATTGTTTAGGACAATATCACACTTTGGTCATGTGCTGAAATGTGACCTGGACCACTATTGAAGTGATTTAGCATTAAGTCGCTTAAATGCCTCTAAGTCGGTTGCTTTTAAAGCATCCATGCATTTCTCAAACATGGCAGGGTTTGAAGCCCTTGCACAATCCTATAATCTGTCTTTTAATATCAAGCCTTTGTATACCATCTTAAAGTTGTTGTACAAGTGTCTAACACAAAACCTATGATCTGAGTTTGGACATAGTAATTCAAGTGCTGGAACCAATCCCTAGAAACACATTGAAAGATATCAAAGAATTAAACAATGCTTGTCAAACAAAAAAAAATATTAGAAACATATAAGAATTAAACATTGATATCTATCAAAGAATTATACCTTCTGCTTATCTGACATAAAAGTCCAATGGTAAAAGTTCCCCATGTTGATATCATTCTTCAACAATTCAAGAAACCAAACCGATGACTGCTTGTTCTCACTTTCCACAACAGCATACACAAATGGATAAGTACAATTATTCCCATCTATGCCCGCAGCAGTTAGCAATATATCCCCAGAAGGACCCTTCAAGTGATAACCATCCAATCCAATGATTGGTCTACATCCTTCTAGAAAACCCTTCTTTAATGGTGCAAGACAAATATAAAGCCTTTTTAATGTGTTATTGTCATGTATAGTTGAACCAGGGCTCCTTGTCCTTAGTTCATAGAAATAATCATTCAGCCTCCTATATTGCTCCTCCTCTGAACCTTGGATCAACTTAATTACTTTTTGTTTAGCTCTGAAACATTTAGTCCTAGACACATTTGATTGGTGCTCAGTTGAAATTGCAGTTTGCAATACCTGTAATGGCATATGAGGATCTGATCTGATTCTCTCCAAATACTTTTTGGCCATCCAGCTTGCTGTGACATTTTTATTATCTAAAGACCTATAACAATTAATGTGGGTTGGATTGTATGTATCACCTGAAACTGGTTCTTACCTTGAACCTTGGATACATAGACCATCCATTCACACCCTTCCTTGCATATAGCCCTCAGCCTATTCTTCTCACTTTTGGCACACCTTATTTGTTTCCCCCACTTGATAGAGTGTTGTCTAACAACATCCCTAAACTCTTCAATTGAACTAAATGTCATTCCAATTTGAAACTTAGGGTCAGACATATCACTTTCTTTGTTGAACGAAGCAAATGTTACAATCTTCTCCCCAGTTTCTTCATCACTTCCATCCATGCTATCTAACTCATCATCATTAGGATCATATTTTTCCATAAAGTCCCTATCACCTACTTCCACCCCTTTTCCCTTTTCATTGTATTTTTGTTTACCCCACCCATTCAGCATCCTTATCAACATTGTGATCAAATAAGTTATCATCCTCAACATCATAGTCACTATCAATGAAATTTTATCTCCCAAGTTAGTTGACGTATCACTATCATCAACATTTGATACATCATTATCACAACCCTTACCAACATTAACATCAATCAAATCAACATTAGCATTTGACACATCCCATGTATCCCATGTATTGACTTGGCCCTCATCTAGATCAACATTCATACCAGCACCTAAATCAAACTCTAGATCAATCCCATAAATATCATTACGTTGACTAGTATTATATGTGATGAAGTACAAAAACAATATCTTGTTTCCAAACTCCAAATTTAACACTTCCTTATCTGACTTTAACTGCCTGAATTCATTCCCATTTTTACCACCTATTTTTTAGTAAAAGTCAACTAATTGTGGATCATATGCTAAAGTTTCAGCAATATCTTTCAGTTCAATTAGTAACCATTCATCTTGGTCACAGTTGTCAAAATAATTAACATTTCCCCCAACATATTTTCCCTACTTCAAGTGACAACAATGACCCATTTTTATCTGAAAAGTATAAAAGAAAACATTTTAATATAGGCTTGAATCGCAATTTGGTCACCTTAGTTTTTCACTTTTGCAATATGATGACTCTACAATATTATTTTTCAATTTAATCATTGTACTTGGTTTAAACATTCAATAAGGTCACTCAAGTCATTCCGTCACCTTTCAACGTTTTGACCAATTTTGTCAACTTTTCCACTTTTGCAATAAGGTGACTCTCTAAAAAAAAAGTGGAAAATTTATTTTTGACCATCGTACTATTGCCAACTACCCGATTTGATCAACCACATTTTATAACTAACAAATTAACCACTATACTAAATAAGTTGGTAGGTTTTGGTCAATGCCGTTAACGGGCCATCTAATTTTTTAAACAAAATTGTAATATCCCTTGTAGATAATTGAATGTTTCATCCTTTCCAACTGTTCAACCCCACTCCTTTGTTTACATTTTCCCCACTTGAATAAAAACATAAATTGAAAAATACAAAGACATTTCAACAAAGACAAAAGAACAAACGTATATGCTTGTTGAAGACATTTTGTTAACCTATGACCCAATGCAAATGATTATAAACATATGAGAACATTGAATCATTAAGATGTCAAGAAAATTTTTAGGGTTCATATACATACCGTAATTAGGTGTTGGATAATCGTTGAATAGCCTCAGAGACCACATTGCTTTGATTGTTTGTGTTAATGTTACTGACGAGGTAATCTTCAAGCACAAATGAAGCTTTTCTGGGTTAATTTATGGGCTTTGATCAAACCCCTAATTTTTCCTCTCACCCGCTAAAGCCCTAATTTTCCTTGATTTCGATTTTGATGCATTTCCCCTAAATTATGATTGAACCTTCAACAAGCGTGCCATTCACACGATTCATTTGTTGCCGCCAAGTCCACGTAAGATGCCACGTTGGCATCCTACTCAGTCTCCAGTTACAATTTAACGTGTGAAATAGACTGAGAGTTATAATTGAACAGAAAATAATAGGTTGGATTTCAATAAGCCTATAAACAATTGTTAGGGTTCAATTTGCAATACCTAAAATAGGGCAAGACAAATAAATTTGTACTTACCTCATATATATATATATATATATATATATATATATATATATATATATATATATATATATATGCATAATAGGGTAAGACAAATAAATTTGTACTTACCTCTTGTAGCGTGAATGTCTGACCCGATATATACCCCTAGGCTTAGCCCAATAGGCGCTTGAAGATTCTGATTGTGCTTTTGTTGTCCTTCTAAAAGATGGAGTCTTTTTTATGATTATGAGTATGAGTAGAATATGGGTATGAGTATGAGTATAAGCATGTGATCGGCTTACCAGGGGGCAAAGGTTGGATCTTCGGATGGCTCGTCATAGGGTGCGGAGCGAGGAGGCTTTCTTCTTATTCGACTTCTTCGGTATAGGAGGCTTCGGGAAGGCGTATATGTATTGATCGTATTTTTCGTCTATTGATCGTGTGTCGAAGGAGAGAGCCCGAGGCCTCTATTTATAGGAAAAAGACAATCAATTAAACAACAGCGTCTTCTCACAATTCATGCATGGTACGTGAGGTGGAAGCCTGGGAGCGAGACAGCAGAAGAATGCACAAGGCGGCTGAAGAAACAGCAGTGTTTCAGCTACCTAGAGGAAAAGAGGAGATGGAGTGGCTCCACTAAGTGGGGTGCGGCTCCATTGATGTTTTCATGGCCAAATTGAAGTTTCACTCAGGGCCCTTCATGTTATGTTTATCATTTAACTCCCGTTAAGTCCAACTAACTGAAACACTAACGGAAAGTCATATTTATAAGTCCAATAAATTTATAAAATATATGTTATCATTATTATAGGATATTATATCGCCGAGTACGAAATTGGGGTGTCTACACCCACATGCCTAGCACCCTTTCTCCCTTTCCTATCCTTTCATTCTTCAAATCTAGATTGAACTTGATGTGGCAAAAATCAATCTTGGGCCGGCCGTTTGCATTTGAATGAATAATTGGCATTATCTATTGGTTGGATCTCCGTAAAACCTGTCAAAATCACAAGAACATCTTAGTAGCAATGCAAAACAAGGCCTCGCGGTACCACTTCGGCGTGAGGGTAAGTATCAATACTTTAAAGAGAAAGTAATTTGAAAAAAGATTCTAGGCAGAATAATGTGTGTAACTTATTTAGGTTTAGGAGGGGTATATATAGGCCCCCAAGTGATAGAATCCTTGTAGCATTAAGATAAGTCGTTGCCAATTAGGGTTAGAAGACTGCCCCTATAGGCGAGTTTGGTAGATTCCACTTAATTTATGGATTAGATAAGGAAGGAATCCGTCTTAAATAAGGAAACCTCATAGCCTGACTTGGGCCTCAAGGCTTGGTTCCTCGATGATCGTCATGCTTTGATGGGCTTGCCTTATCCGGGTAAGCTATGTTTCTAGTAGAGTGGTCTATGTCCCCCAAGCATGGCCCCCCGGTCGGAGAAGCAAGGCCTTGGTCCGACCAAGCTTAGTCGGGGATTGAATGTGATCCTTGGTTGGACAACTTGCATGTTATGCTCGATGCTTGCACGAGCATCCTGTTTCTAAGCTCATGATTTGCACGCGATGGTTGAATATAGTTTCCTTGTGGTCGTATTTGGGCCGGACACATCATGGACCTTACCTTAGGTTGGCATAGTCAATAATGGAGGAAGGCGTTTGAATTTCAATTTTTTGGTGGTTAGATCAATTGGATTAGATTCTTCCATTGTGCTTTTGTTTATTGCATCTGCATGCTCAACCGGACTCCCTATGACTATGGTGCTTCGACTTTCTTCTTCTTAGCAATTTCAAATTCCTCGTCATTTCTCTATTTCGCTTTTCTTTTCAACTTTTGCACAACTTGTAGCACAAAAGCACTGGCTATGGAGATGAACAGTTTTTTGTGCTCAACCACTATATTTTCCACGTCTTAATGATTTTGGAAATTCTATGTCGTCTTCTTATATTTATTGATATATTTGGGTAAAGTTTCTTGAAGATGACTTAATGATTTTCTTGCTCAATTTTGATTTGGAATGGATTTCGGTGGGGGTTAAAATTAAATTGGGGTTCAATTTTCATTTTGAATGGTTTTCCAAGGAAGAAGGTTGTGATGGTGTCGATTAGGGAGGTGGGTGATGGTGAAAGGCAAAAGCACATGTCATGTGCTAGGTATGTTGTTAATAATAAGGGTAATTTCGTTATTTCATAAAAAAAATTGATGGAAAATGTAATGGTAACCCGCGAAATGGGGGAATCTCACAAAAAAAACGAATAGTAGGACAAACAAATAAAAATAAAGGGGTAGGACCAAACTAAAAATATTAAAAAATTTAAGGGACCAAAATATATAATCATCCTACAATATTCCCAAGTAAATTACCATGGAATTAGCCTTTCTTCTCTTTAAGTAAGCGATTGTTAATGCATTACTGGTACACAACTTACATCTGTGCCAATAGGTCACAGAACTGGTCTCAAGCCGCCAAGGCTGCATCGCCATTTCACCATGTATTAACAAGTAAATTATCCGATGAATGACTGATTAGGATCCTTCAAATGATTTTCACGATGAAAGGTACTTGATCAGTAGGTGCATGAGCATGACGACTAATGAAGCGATACAAATGTTGATAATGTCAAAATGGCGATGGCTGCCACAACTCCCCCATGCCATGCTCTTTGAGCTCCTGTATCATGTCAAGAAAAATTAAACATAGATGCTAAATATTACCCTTGTTTACTAAATAAAACATGATCCCCGAAAGGTAAAGAAAACAATTTTCTGTGGCTATAAGCTTATTCCAAAGAAAGTTACAATCTTGATAAATGATAGAAATTGCAACAATCATTCATACCTAAATTTCCCAACTTACGCATTAAATAAAACGAATCGTCAAAAGTGAATCAAGAAAATCAAAAATAGAGAGTAGGATTTCAATGACATACCTGAAGTGCCAGGAGTAGAGATGTTGAAATAAAACTGGAAATCATGATACCACATACTACAGCTCAACCCATAAATCTCCCACCCATTTTGATTTGCAATATCTGCCCGATTACTCACCAGTTGACTACCCAAGCATTTGGCACAGTCAGACTTGCTTAGATCTCTCCTACACTGAGCCATACCATACCTCCTACTACCCTCCCCAACATCTATAACAGAATACTGAAACATGTGCGACTGATTTGGAGCCGTAAGAGATAGTCCAGTCATCATCGAAAGCCCTTTTGAAACCACTACTGGATCATCAGTCCCGTTGTAAAAGGGGAGTTCCATCGAGCTTTTCTCCCAAACACCAAAGATACTTTCATTGGAATACCTTACCATACACCATCTGAACCATATAGTCACGTCTCTGCTCCTTGGGCACCCTTCTAAGGCTATCTTGATTGACTCGCTCGTGCAATTAGCACAATCGCTTGAAGAAATGTCACCTCTACATTGAAAAATGCCATAAATCCCATCCGGACCATTCCCAACTCTAGTTTTGTAGAAACCATTGTGAATAAGCACATTTGTAGACAGAGAATTCAAAAAAGTATTAAGGTTTTCTTGGAAAGTGGTGTTTAAAGTAGAATTATCGGGTATAGAACAGAAATCACCATGGTGGAAATTATTGTCGGCATGGCTAGAACCCATCATAAGCAACATTGTCCATAACATAAGCATTATTGCACTCATGTGGAACCTAGGACTCTCCATTTTTGTAGATCTTTAACTACAATTTTCGATTATGCAAGAGATGCTTTAGGAAGAGAGGTGTGCAGATCACATTTCTCTTCTAGTTCATCCCGATCTTCGTAAAAGATCCTAATCATATTCTTTAAATCTTAGTAAACTTCAAGTCAACTCTTCTTGTGTTAAACCTTTGAATTAACACGTTCTATGCAACTTCTAGCTTGTTTTATGGCTGGATAAACTTAAAGTCAACTCTTCCTGCATTAAACCTTTTGAATTAACACGTTCAATGCAACTTCTAGCGTGTCTTTGGCTGGATAAATTATATGATAACGATTACAAGAAGATCAAATAATCTGGCTTGTTATTCACTCGGCAAGTCTAGGGAGTGATTGTTTGCACGAGACTTTACTTGATGTGGGTTTGACATTTCAACCTTTGGTTGATCTTTTTTCTCCACTTCAATTTATTTCAATCGAATTTAGATTAAATATAAAAACGTCATGAGTCATGAGAGAAAATATCAAGTCAAAGAGTCACGTAGAACAGGTGGCCGAGACTTATTTGAGCAAGATTCTAGGGAAGAGTTCGAAGTTTAGGGGGTCAAACGGTAATTTCTGAAAGTTGGTTTCATAATTTTCTATTGGTTTTCGTTACGCATTAGTATAAATCATTTAACGGTCGACAGAATTTTAACGGAGCATAAGTACTTTTGCGTTCGGAAGAATTATGGGGCCCGCTGCATATCAAATTCGAGCTCTCGCCTGGTGACAGGCTAAAGTCGCACGCCTACAAATTAATTACCAAGACAAGACTCGGCTACAAGACTGCAGCTAGGACAAGTCCAGGGTCGATCCACTGAAGAACGGTTATTCGGTTGCACAATTGTCACTTGACAAGATTGGGGGTTTGATTTGTGATTTATTAACTATCTAAGACGGGAATTAAAACTAAGTTGTAAACAATTAAAGGCTAGCACTTCAGATTTGTCTCCGTCCCCGTTTATCAATCCAATATCATCGGTATAATTTCTTTCTCTTCCTCCCTATTCACTTGATCCGAGATGTATTTCAATCCCTATTTCTTCCTTATTAATGGTTATAAGCAGTGACACACTCACTTATTTCCCTAATCATTACCTAAACCTAACTGACACAGTCTAGGTTCACAATAATGATTGATAAAACTATAAGAAATTAAGATCAATGAATTCTCTATTCTTTTGCAAATAGAACGAAATCTAGTTTTACCCCCTTTTCAATTTACCATGACACATGCATAAATCTCAAAGATGCTACTTGTGATTAATCCTAATCTGACACAGACTTAAGATTAAACTAGCATTAAACCAATTGCAAGGGAAAAGAGGGTGATCAAATCTCAAAACCCTAAAAATCGATCTAGCAATTTTAAAATAAGTAAAACTATGAATAGGGATTCAGGAGTAAAGAAATTAATACCTCAATTGAATTAAACAAACGGTTCGGGATTCAAATCCAAAGCAACGTAATTAAGCTTCCATGAAAACAGATGAAATCTCTAGAGAAAACAAGTAGTCGAAAAAGATCCTAATTCTGAAGTTAAAACAAGTATATATACTTGTTCCCAAAACCTAATTCTAAACTAAAAAGGAAAATCTCCAAAGAAAAAGGAAAGAGATTATTTAATAAAAGATATCCAAATACTCCTACCATCTATTACCAAAAATAACTAGTTTCCAAATCCTTATCTTTCACTTTGGTCCCTGAACCTCCAACCTTTCTCTTCTGATCCTCGAACTCTGCTGCTTTGTAATCTGATCCTTGAAGTTCAGCTTTTCGCAGTTTGGTCCCTGCACTTCTGATACTAGCAATTTTATCTTTCCTCATTAATAAACTTTTGCAGGGACAACACAAAATCACTCAAAATATGTCTCAAAATTACAAAGGTTTCCCAAAAAACTTACCAATTCATAAACTACTCAAAATTACATCAAACTAAACTAAATTACATTAAAATAATGATAAAATGTCTAGAAAATTAGGGAATTACATATAATGAAATCCACCACATCACCTGGCACGTCACATTCCACCGACCTTCGGCCCGTGACAAGGGGTCGTTCTGGTCCAAAAACGTGGTCAAACATAAGTTACGGGTTTTTGAAGGTTGTTGGCAATTTTTATTAATTTTAGTTATTTGCTTTTTTTTATTAACCCTTTTAGGATTTGGATTATTTAGGGTATTTAAACACTTTCTTTTCCGTTTGTGAGCAGTTTTGATAAATTTAAGAATTTTCTTATTCTCTTTGCTTTGTGCTTGAGAAGTGAGAACCCTAAAGCCGTTTCGGCTTGTTTGTTGGAGATTTCTTGTGGTAAGAGTCTCTATAAATTGTTACGCTGCGTCAAAGAGATTAACAAGCATTCAATCACAAATTATAAAATTAAATTTATCGTAATTTATCAACGATCAGAACTTCATAACTATATTAAAATAGGTGAGATGTATGAAGAAAAAAGGATATTTATATTGGGACACTGGAAGTACTAATGATAAGATCAAGTTCAGGAATTCAATCGTGATAATCTTGTAATTATATATAAGAATAAGACTCTCCCAACCCCCACCCCACCCTCGCATAGATAAGCTAAAGAGACTCTTAATATGTCTGAAGGAACCATGAACGTGCGAGTTGTAGAATCTGATAAAGTTTAGGAATAATGGCATAGCCTTTTCATTGAATGAATCACCTATTTATAGGGAGATTTACAATTAGGGTTACACTAGGATTACACTTGGAGTAGGATACAAGTAACCTATACAAGGAAGGTAACTAATTAGGAAAGAACTCTACAAGGTAATTACCACTAATTACAATTACAAATCAACAAGAATAATTAAAGATATTATTCTCTAACATGCCCCTGCAAGATGGACGTCCGAGAGGAGAGACCAATCTTGTGTAGTAATTGATGAAATCGTTGGCGAGCAAGAGGCTTGGTCAAGGCATCAGCCAGTTGATCGGCCGAGGAGACATGGCAAACGCGCATAAGCCCATCCTGAACTTGTTGCCGAATGAAATGAAAGTCCAGAGCCACATGCTTCATGTGAGTATGAAAAACCGGATTAGAGCAGAGACTTGTAGCGCCCACATTGTCACAATAAATGACTGGTTGAGTCGAGGAGGCGAGACCGAGTTCGCTAAGAAGAGATACAATCCACCTGACTTCACCGCAGTGGTGGCGCCACGCCGTATTGACTTCGAGGAGCGAGCTACATTCTTGCTTTTCTTGGAGCTCCAAGAGATCGGGTTCTTTGCCGCCAAGATAGACAATGTAGGCAGGTGGATGTGTAGTCATCCTTGTTGCCACCAGATGCATCGGTAAAGGCATGGAGAGCGGGAGGAGGCGGCAATGAGCGAGGATGCCCGCATCAATTGTGCCACGAGAGATACCGAAGAACTTCGTTTGACCGCAATCCGGTGTTCGGTGGTCGCCTATGCATGAACCGGGAGAGTTTGTTGGCAGCGAAGGCAACATCGCCGAGTGAGGGATGATATTGAAGACTGCCGACCATTGCTCGAAATTCGCTCGGATCTCGAGAGCGATGCCGGTGTGGAGAGTCAAGGTAGGTGAGGTAGCAAGAGGTGTAGCTACCGGGCGAGCATCGGTCATGCTTGTGCGAGCAAGGAGATCAGCTATATACCCACGCTGGGAGAGCAGAAGACCACTTGGGCGCTTAACCACTTCAACCCCAAGAAAGTAGTGAAGATCACCAAGGTCCTTGAGAGAAAAACGATTGGCGGCAGAGATGAAAGTGCGGACGGCTGGGCGGGTTTCCGTGACAATGATGTCATCCACATACACAAGGAGGTAGATGATGGTGCCCGCAGTACGAAGGATGAACAGCGATGTGTCAGCCACCGAGTTTTTGAAGCCGGAGGCAAGAAGAAACTAACGCAGCTCATTATACCATGCTCGGGGAGCCTGCTTGAGACCATAAATAGCCTTGCGAAGCCGACACACATGGTGAGGTTTGTCTTTATCTGTGAACCCAGGCGGCTGAGCCATGAATACCTCCTCGGACAAGTTGCCTTGAAGAAAGGCATTGTTTACATCCAGTTGACGAAGATCCCATCCTTGACAAACGGCCAAATGAGAGAACAAGACGAAACGAGCGACGGCTTAACCACCGGCCGAAAGTCTCGTGGTAGTCAACCCCGGTCGCCGGTGAAATCCCTTGGCCACTAGCGAAGCGAGCTTTGTAGCGATCAACAGTACCATCAGCCTGTCTCTTGATACGGTAGATCCACTTACAGCCAACAATATTGTGTGCATCTCCTGAAGGGACGAGATCCCAAGTCCCATTGCGAGCAAGGGCATCAAACTCTTCAGACATGGCCTGACGCCACTTCACATCCTTGAGAGCTTGAGTGACACATGTGGGTTCACAATCAACTGCCAGCTGAGCTGAAAGACTCATTTTGATCTTCGGTTTGAAGATGTTGTTCTTGGAGCGAGTAACTATGGAAGAGGTGCCGAAGAACAGAGTCGGGCAAGAGGGCACGATGAGGCGGGTCGGGGCAGGGAACCAATGTAGCGAGCACGGACTTGCAGTGTGATCCTCGGGCACTGCATCGGTTGCCGAGGAGGCCGAGCAACGATACAGCAATCCTCGAGCGGAGCCGGGTGGTCGAGGAGGGTGGAGCAGCGGGCACGGGACAAGGAGTAGGCGCAGTGATATCCTCGGTCACAGTAGCCGGGGTGGGAGGTTGGGTTGTGGGTGAGCTGAGATCAACCAAATTCTGATTAGTGGCAGGAGCCACGACGTAGGGGTACCGAGCGGGCGAGCGGTGTGTATGAAGCAGAGCGCGTGTGAGGGAACCAAGGTTCACAATCATAGATAGCCTAAGCGAATGTAAGGGGTGTGCGAGGTAGACATGGGAAAGGCGACTCAACAAAGCGAACATGACGTGAAACGAAGAGCTTGGTGGTGCTCGGATCGTAACACAGATAGGCACTCTGAGTGAGCGAGTAGCCTAGGAAGACACATGGAGTGGAACGAGCGCTTGTGGGCGGTAGGGGCGAAGCCAAGGGTAGCAAAGGCAACCAAAGGCACGGAGTTTGGAGTAGTTGGGCGGAGAGCCAAACAGTTTGTTGTAGGGAGATAGGTGAGCTAGGGTGGGTGTGGGTAGACGATTAATGAGGTAGGTGGCGGTTTGGAAGGCAAACGACCATAAAGGCAGCGGAAGAGAAGCACGAGAGAGGAGAGAGAGACCGGTCTCAACTATGTGCCGATGACGACGCTCCGAGAACCCATTGTGTTCCGGGGTGTGAGGAGGCGAGGTGAGATGAGTGATGCCATGAGTGGACAAGTAAGCGGCCAAGCCAGTGTCCCGGGCAAGTCCCATGTACTCGCCACCATTGTCCGAGTAAAGAGTGACAATGTGTCTTTTAAAATAATTTTCGACCAGGGCTTTGAAGCGAGGGAAGAGAGTGGCGACCTCAGACTTTCGAGCGGGTAGAGCCATATGTAGTGAGTGTAGTGATCAACAAATATGACATAGTATTTAAAGCCATCAATAGACGGAATGGGAGAAGTCCAGACATCAGAGTAAATAATTTCGAGCGGGAAAGAAGACACTAAGGTAGATTGTGAAAAAGGAATTTTGTGACTTTTATTGCATAAACAATCATTACAATGTTTTTGTTTGATGCAAGTAGTGTCTAACGTAATGCCTAAACTAGATAGAATCTGACGCTGAATTGGTTCAGAGGGATGGCCCAGCCGATGATGCCACCATGATGAGAGACTTTAGAACCGACAGCGAAGGGCGAGCGGGAGGAGTTGTGGTCGGCCATTCATACACACCATCTTTAGATTGCCCTGGCCAGAATGCTCCTCGTCCGTAGATCCTTCACATGAAAAGAGGTTGGTAAGAACTCAATAGAAGTATGATTAGAGAGACAAAATTGAGATATGGAAATAAGGTTTTTTTTCATGTCAGGAACAAAGAGAATATTATGCAGGGCAAAAGTGTGTGATGGTGTATGAAGGGAAGAGAAACCAGTTTTGGAGATAGGAAGCCTGGTACCATCACCAATAACCATGTCATCGTGCGTGTGGGAGGTGTGAAGGTGGAGATTGCCAAGGTCGCCGGTAACATGATGGGAGGCACCACTGCCGAAGCCACCGAGTCCCCGTGTCCGTAGAGGTCACTAGATTGGCCCGAGGTGCCCACCACTGTCGAGGAAGAAGGGGCGCTTGGTTGTTGGTGGCAACCACCGGTAGATCGGACAATGAGCAACCTGTGGTGACCTTGTTGACGACAACCTTGACACTTACAAAGATAGGGACGTTGGTGCCGAGGAGCAGATGTTGGAGCCTGTTGTGAAGGAGGCTGAGGTTGGGAAGAAGCCTGGCGAGCATGCGAAGAAGAGTGTCGAGCAGTCGAGTTGTTGTTCCTCGGAGTAGCGAGTTAGCGTGACGGATGGGAGAAGGACGCGGGCTGAGATTGCTTCAGAAGCAGCTCGCGGTTGATGAGTTTTTCATGAAGCTCATCGAAAGAGATGGGGGTGTCACGGCCTTCAACAACATCCACGATGTGACGGTAGTCATCATCCAACCCACCGAGGAGGATCTCAATGAGGTCTTCGTGGTCAAGCGGTTTGCCCAGAGCCGCTAGTTCATCAGCCCGACTTTTGACAGACTGCATGTAGTCGGTGATCGACTGGGTTCCCTTGGTTGCTCGCTTGAGGTAATCTTTGATCTGTTTAATGTGACCGCGAGTTGGGCGAGCATAGGTATGAGCCAGATGTCCCGTGCCTCACGAGCAAGGGCGGCTGTTGGATCGAGAGAACTGGGAGCGCAGAAGCCAACAAGAGCCCCAAAAAGGAGTTTGTCTTGGCGAATCCATGGCTGGTAGTGAGGGTTTGGGGTGGAGACGTCCTTGGATGTTTGGGCATCCTTGGTGAGGACAGTGGGAGGCGGGCATGGGTGTGAACCGTCTACAAACTTGTAGAGGTCATAGCCAATGAGGGTGGCCTCAACTTGGAGTTTCCAAGCTATGTAATTGGTAGAGGTGAGTTTGGTGATGTTGTGGTGGGAGATATTGATGAGGTCGAAGGTTTGAGTGGGATCAAGAGGGTTTTTGACGGTGAGAGAGTGGTTTCCGTTAGCCATTGTAGGGGGTGATTAGGGCGGCGGCTAGAGGAAGAGGAAGAGGGTTTTAGGAGCAGAGCTCTGATACCATGTAGAATCTGATAAAGTTTAGGAATAATGGCATAGCCTTTTCATTGAATGAATCATCTATTTATAGGGAGATTTACAATTAGGGTTACACTAGGATTACACTTGGAGTAGGATACAAGTAACCTATACAAGGAAGGTAACTAATTAGGAAAGAACTCTACAAGGTAATTACCACTAATTACAATTACAAATCAACAAGAATAATTAAAGATATTATTCTCTAACACGAGTTACCTTTGATTAATCAAACAGACCTGCTAAACAAGAAATGCAGATGAACGGTATTGATTTTTTTTATTACTATCATAATCCCAATATCATGTAGGAACCAAGGGGGCAGAGAGAGAGAGACAGACAATCATGTAATTCTAAGAAAACCCCAACATTGATTTAGCAAGTTGGAGATTTTCTAGTTATTAATTTTCAATGTAAGATAAGATGTACATTAGGAATAAACAAGTGGGCGTGGAAGGGGCCAAATTGGTTCTTTTCTCAACCATGTGCATTTCCTTTTGTCTTTCGCTACTCGTGAAAGGTTATACAATCCAGGCATCTTGATTTAATTAGTAAGATCATTATGAACTTGGGCACCCTTAATCCTCGCTAATTGACTTTCTCGGATCAAATGCTGTCATTGCTGGATGCTTTGGGTTGCGACTTGCGAGGAAATTGTCATAAGAGACATGGCCTTATTAGTTTTAAAGGCCTTAAGAAAGTCGCTCAAAGCTCTTAGGGGGTAATTCTATGTTTCCTCTTGTTGGCAAAGTATTAAAAGCATAAAGCTGTGGTACTGGTCCCTTCCAAAAATATTGATTCTGAATTCAACTGCAAATAGCCACAAAAGTATTCACTATTAAGTGGTTAGCATGCCAGGATAGATTTGATACCATGAACCAGACCTTTCAGCGGAGGAATGGTCCAGGAAAAGATGTGGGGGCAGAATATGGAGCTAGTTTTTCAAATACTCTATTCTGGTGTTCTTTAAAGCTATCTATTGACGAGAGAGGAACAAACAATCAGCCAACCAGCATGTGGTAATAGGTTCAAGTATGTTGGGAAAGGAGGAATTAGCGGGTGCATTGTGTACGGGCCTGGTTTTGGAGGGGTTCAAAGTGATCGACTGAACAGGACCCCCAATGTAAGAGAGCTCAATTTTATATATATGTAGGCTAGTTTTATAAATATATTATAAATAATGTAACAATAATAAATAAATTGTTTTTTGACTCAATGGATTGGGTAATTGTATATGTGATAAGTGTGCAAGTGAAGTCCAAGGTTCAAGCCACTTTCCCGCTATTTTGTAATTTTTTTTTTTTTTGGATCTACGGTCAATTATAATTAGTACTAGTATACGTGCCCGTGCCATAGGCACATTGTCGGCATGAAATCAGTTTAATGAATGGTCGGGATAATCAAAACTCATAACTCACGGGGTAATTCAAACAAAGCTCACAACTGAAGGTTTTATATGTAATTGTAGAGAGGTAATTCAAACATAACTCATAACTGAGGGATTTATTTGTAACTCACATACTTACGAATCAATCTAGGCCGTCAGTTGTGTTTAACATAATTTGATCAGGGCCGTCAATTAGACCTGAGCTCTTTTATAATATAGATTATTTTATATGCATATTATATCATATACTCCCTCGATTTAGTTAAATAGTCTCCTATATTATTTTGATAGGTTTTACGTAAATAATCAACTTTTAAAAAATATGCTTATAATTTCACAATATTTCATCTTTATCCTCCACTTGTATTGTAAGTATAATTGTTGTAATTAAGTTTTTCTATTTTTATTATCAACTTCAAATCTACTTATAAATGTTTTAATTACTCCAGAACCTAATGAATAAAGAGTTACTCCCTCCGTCCTTAAATTATCGTCCTCCTTTTCTTTTTCGTTCATCCCAAAACAATTGTCCACTTTGAAACTTACATTTTTAGAACATCACTTTTACAATTTTATTCTTACTTTTTCATTCTACTTTAATTATGGGTCACATACACATGGACGTTAAAGGAAACTACACATTAAACCAATATAAATAATCAAGTCAATTGTTTTTTCTTAAACTGTGCGCCGAGTCAACTAGGACGATTATTTAGGGACAGAGGGAGTACTATATAAAGATAAATAATTTGTATTCGGTTTTAGTAGAGTTATTCAACCTTAATTTTATTTTTGCGTTCGCTAAATTTACTTATAAAAAAAATTAGTTGACCATCAAATTTTTTATCTAGGTCATAAAAAATAACAATTGATTGGGCATATAATATCAATATTTCAAACAAAAATCAAATTTTATTATTATGTTACTATCATTTTTAATTATTTCTTGTTTATTTAATTCTTTGCTTTGTTAGTTGATTGTTTTTTAACTTGAATTTATAGTGCACAATACATGTTACCAAAAAATATCCATTTAGAAGTCAAAACATAAATAAATGAAATTTTTTGATTAAGTTTATTCTTTTTATCGTAAATTATTTTAACGAATGAAAAATAACAGTTTTCAGTAATTATTTAATACTTATTTTCTTACATGTTTGGGTATTATCCATTTTCAATACTTCAAATGATGAAAAGTCAAATAAATTGTTCGTCTAAAATTCATATGCTTATTTTTTTTAAGGGCCCCTTATTTTTTTTTCGCTCTGGACCCCCAAAAATTCAGGACCGGCCCTGATTGTGTAACTTATTGTCGTTGCTAATCAATAAAATAATACTCCCTCCATCCCAAAGAAAATAGTTGATTTTTTGGTCATTTTAATTAAACTAAGAATTTATCTACTTGTATATCTTTTTGAAATTCTAATTCTTACCATTGATTGAAATTTCATTATCTAAGACATAATAAATGTAGAGTATGTCTCCTATAGGATGATCTTACCGATCCAAATCCATAAGACATAGCCCCAAAAATGATAAAAAGAAGACTGGTGGAGCAAGTAACCCATCAAAAGAATTATGGGTTTTCCAACAAGAAAACAGCCAAAATGTGAAAGAAAATTAGCTGAAAATCGGACAAATGGGATTGCAACCCACAGGTCGACCTAATCCGTCAACAAAACACGTGGGTTACACAAGAGAATGCGGGCCACGTGGCATGCGCCAAGGCCGCCAGCACATTAATTAACATTTTGTTCATTTGCTCCTCGTGCCCCTACTATTTTCTAAGGCTTGCTACCAAAACCTTCTTCCTCCCAAGTCTTGCAATTTCATCCTCTGTCGAAGCTCTATTAGCCCTCCGTTAGCCTCATTTGTCTTGCGATGTTTGACGAACCCTAACAGATGAAACGCTAAGTGATTCATTTAAAGGCAAGTGACACTTTTAAATGAAAAAAAAATGATATTTTTTATTTAAATGCAAAGTGATACTTCTAGGGCCAAAAGTAACAATTTTAATACTAAAAATTCATACTTTTAAAGTCAACAGTGACGGTATTTATTCATAATGCACCGACTTAGGACTAAAAGTGACATATTTTATGCTAAAAATTAAGTGGCATTTTTAATACTAAAAAATGACACTCTTCATTTATAAACATGAGGGGTGACACTGCAATTTCCAAAAACCGAGGGGTTGCAATGAGATTTTTGAATCTTGGTCAATTTAACATGGATATGTCTGTCTTACAGATTAACATCCATAAAACTGTCTTACACAAGTTTTTGTCATAAATGTATGTTAGATTGTGATTTGATACTCCCTCTGTTGCAAAATAAGTTTCGTTTTTGGCAATTTGCACATAGATTTAGGAAACTTATAAAAAGACTAATCCACCCTTATTTGAGTTCATTTATTGTAGTTTAAGTTGAACTAGTATTTTCTTTTTTCTCTTAACAATCCTCTCTTTAACAGCATTTAAGCATCGTTGGTGCAGCGTTTTGAAAACGCAGCTTTTTCAAAAAAAACATTTTTTCCTTGTAAACACGTTTGGAAAACTATTTCAAAACGGTATTTTCATAAATAGAGTAGTTGTAAACGTAGCATATTTTTGAAACGCTCCAAATTGGAGTGTTTTAAAACGTTGCATATTTTTAAAATGATATGTTTTAAAACATTATATTGAAACACTTTAAAAGAGAAAACGCTGCATTTTTACCAATGTTTTAGTTAAAATGTTCCACCAAACAAGCGCTTAATTTGACAGTAATAAATAATGACAGTTTTAGCAAAATATTAATTTCTCTTGAAATTCTATTACAACACTAATTTTGGAACAAAAAAACTTTGTTAAACGAAAATTATTTTGAAAAAGATAAAGTATTTTTAAAATAACTTTCTTATAATGAAATAAGACTACTTTTTTAAGACAAGAGAGAATGAGTGATAAAAATGTTGATTGGAAATTTAGAACTCTGCTGAATGGCCAGAAGGAATATGCTTCCGGTAAAAACTTATATAAGATGGTCTTACGGATATTTTTTATAAGATGTATCATAATTACCCGACACACTGTGTGTTGATGGGTTGAACTATGATAAAGTAGAACTTCGTCTTACGAACTAAGTGTTGGAAAAATTGTGTTTAAAGAATGAAATTGTGCATTTTGTGGCACGGATTTCTTCACGTGTCATTTGTGTAATGACAATGATAATTGTGGAATTATGCTCTACTCCATGAAAACATCGAATTATATTTATTTGTCCAATTTGGTGTTTGTATGAATAAGTTATGATTGATTAAAGTGTGGTTGTTGGAAGTGGGTTTATCCCACATTGGAAGATTAACAAAATCTTGAGTGGTTTATATACAAGTACCTTATGTGATAAGGGTAAGCTTGTATAGAATAGAGGCTCTCTCCCGCGCATGCTCTGCGCAGGGGGGTGCAAATCATGGTCTAGTTTAGCCTTCGGGATACCGTACTCATGTGCGAGCGCGTTCCGCAGACTCAAATGTTGGACCAAATTTGTTTGTTCTGACCAACCCACGTTTTGTTAATTATTCTTTTGTTTTTGTAACTCCAACATTAATAATAGACATTATGGCTGTTATTGCCAGCTTTAATGAAATATTATTTGTCTATTGATGATGGATTTATTGCATCATCAATGTGGTTATTTAATCAGTCTCTTGTCTGCTCATATATAAGGAGATTACATCCATAATTGACAGATACAGTTTAGGACAATCTCCATTTCTCTTCTGTAATCTGCAATTTGTTGAGCGAATTTCTTTGGCCTACTCTTTCTTGTTGGTGATAGAGTCAGGCACAGATTCAGTTCGCCGGAATCCTTTGCGCTAAATGTCTCTCCGGTATCTCCGTTGTATTCTGGGAGACAGACGTCCATTAGAGCTTCCAAGCACGTACGGGAAGGGACGAATCTGTTTTAAGGAAACTGTGTGTGACACAGGTCTCGGACTTAAAGGTTGATCGCAACTCTATAACAGCAGACATTGTTGAAGTCCACCAGCAGACTTGAGGTCCACCAGCAGACTTAAAGTTCACCTGCAAACTTAAGAAGACATGCTAGCAGCTGACTTACAGCAGTAACATCTACTATTGGTTTTCAATTATGTATTCTGTAATATGTTTTAATTGTTGTTTTTCCCTGTACCTTTTTCTAACAATCTTAAAACATATTAGTAATGTTATCCAAGATAACAGTAGACCTTTCTAAAGGGAAAAACAAAACTTTTACAAAAATACAGAATTGTGTATTCTGACTTTGTTCATATTTCAGATATGAGAACCAAATTGAATACCCAAGCTACTGGAAAGGACGCTAATGTGACTCAGATTGTGGCCAATCCAACTATGCCGATGCATCATAGCGAGAAACCGGAGAAATTCAGTGGCTTGAATTTCAAGCGATGGCAGCAGAAGATGTTGTTCTACTTGACCACCTTGAACCTAGCGAGGTGTCTGAAAGAAGATCCTCCAACGGTGGGTGAGAATCAGAATGATGTCCAAGCTGCTACTGCTATGGAAGCATGGAATCATTCTGATTTCCTTTGCAGAAACTACGTACTGAATGGGTTGACAGACTCATTGTATGAAGTTTACCGTAACAAGACAACGACAAAGGAGTTGTGGACATCGTTGGACCACAAGTATACATCTGAGGATGCTGGAGCCAAAAAGTTTATTGTTGGCCGCTTCCTGGATTAAAAGATGGTGGATTCCAAGACTGTCTACAGTCAAGTGCAAGAGTTGCAAGTGATCTTTCACGAAATTCAAGCTGAAGGGATGGTTGTAAGTGAAACCTTCCAAGTGGCAGCAATTATTGAGAAATTGCCTCCAGCTTGGAAAGATTTCAAGAGCTATCTAAAACACAAGCGAAAGGAGATGAATGTGGAATAGCTGGTTGTCAAACTTCGTATTGAAGAAGGACAACAGGGGTTCTGATAAGAAGACAATCGTTCATGTGGCTGCTAAAGCCAATATGGTAGAGCATGGCCAAAGCTCAAAAGGCAAAGGCAAGGCTACTGCTAGAAAAAGGGTAAGTTTGGGACCTAAGGAGGAATCTCCAAGAAGAGATTTTCTGGAAAATGCTACAACTATGGTGGCACGAGTCACAAGGCTACAGCTTGCAGAAAGCCAAGTAGAGATCGTGAAGCAAACATGGTGGATGACATCTCTCAAGATGTATCGGACCTCAGCCTTGCTGCGGTTGTCACTGAAGTGAACTTGGTGGGTTCAAATCCCAATCAATGGTGGATTGACACTGGTGCCAGCAGACATGTGTGCTCCAACAGAGAAATGTTCAGTACCTTTGAAGCTGCTGAGAATGGCGAGAAGGTTTTCATGGGAAACTCTGTCACTTCTAAAGTCAAAGGTCAAGGCAAAGTGGTGCTGAAGATGACGTCCGGGAAGGAACTAACTCTCAACAATGTACTCTATGTACTCTATGTACTAGATATTCAGAAGAACTTGGTCTTCGGAACTCTGCTGGTGAAGCATGGCTTCCGTATTGTTTTTGAGTCAGATGTTGTAACTCTGTCTAAAGAGTGGAATGTTTGTTGGAAAAGGTTATGTAACTGATGGGCTGTTTAAGCTCAGTGTAATGGTTGTTAAACCAGCAAGCAATAATAATAAGAATAAGTATTCTTATTATTTATTTGAGTCTTCCTATGTGTGGCATGGTAGACTAGGACATGTTAATTATGGAACCTTGCGTAGGTTAATTAACATGAATTACATACCTAAATTCCAAATCGATTCCAAACATAAGTGTGAAACTTGTGTAGAGGCAAAGTTAATAAAGACATCATTTCATACTATTGAAAGAAATAGTTAACCACTTAGATTAATTCATACTGATGAATGTGATTTTAAATCAACACAATCACGTGGTGGAAATAAGTATTTCATTACTTTTGTTGATGATAGCACTAGGTATTGCTATGTGTATCTTCTCAAAAGTAAAGATGAAGCAATAGAGAAGTTTATTCTCTATAAAACTGAGGTTGAGAACCAACTCAACAGAAAGGTTAAGATGTTAAGAAGTGATCGTGGAGGTGAATATGAGTCACCATTTGCTGCATACTGTGCTGAGCATGGTATCATCCACGAGACAACAGCACCTTATGCACCTCAACAGAATGGCATTGTTGAACGCAAAAATCAAACTTTTAAAGAGATGATGAATGCCATGTTGTTAAGTTCTAGATTACCACAGAACATGTGGGGAGAAGTTGTGCTGTCAGTAAATTACCTTTTAAATAAGGTACCCCGCAAGAAGCTAGACAAAAGCCCTTACGAGATGTGGCATAGAAGAATTCCATCCTACAAATTCTTGAGAGTGTGGGGGTGTCTTGCAAAGGTTGTTGTTCCTTTACCTAAAAAGGTGAAAGTAGGACCAAAAACTGTTGATTGCATATTCATTGGTTATGCACATAACAGCAGTGCTTATCGGTTTCTTATGCATGATTCTAAAATTGTAGACATACACAAAAACACGATAATGGAATCAAGAAATGCCTCGTTCTTTGAGAATGTGTTTCCATGCAGACTGAGTAGTGTGTCTAGCTCATTTATACAAATACATGATTCAATAGAAGAAGAGCATGCATGATGAGAATGAGGTAGAAGAGGTAGAACTTAGACGCAGCAAAAGAGCTAGGGTAGAAAAATCCTTTGGTCCGGATTTTCTAACCTACATGCTGGAAAGTGATCCTCAAAGCTATAAAGAAGTTGTGAGTTCTTCTGAAGGACCTCTCTGGAAAGAGGCAATCAAAAGTGAAATTGATTCCATCCTTCAAAATCATACTTGGGAATTTGTGGATCTTCCTCCGGGAAGTAAACCACTAGGTTATAAGTGGATATTCAAAAGGAAGATGAAAGCGGATGGATCAATTGATAAGTATAAGGCCAGACTTGTAATCAAAGATTACAGGCAACGAGAAGGTCTTGATTACTTTGATACGTATTCTCCAGTTACGAGAATAACATCAATAAGGATAGTATTTGCAATTGCCGCATTGCGGAATCTTGAAGTACATCAAATGGATGTAAAGACTGCTTTTCTAAATGGTGATTTAGAATAAGAGATTTACATGGAACAACCAGAAGGGTTTTCTGCTCCAGGTCAAGAAAACAAAGTGTGTAAGTTGGTTAAGTCTTTGTATGGCTTAAAACAAATACCAAAACAATGGCATGAGAAATTTGATAATGCCATGTTGGGTTGTGGATTTAAGATCAATGAGTGTGATAAATGTGTTTATGTAAAGGACACTGAAAATGGCTATGTCATTTTATGTCTTTACGTAGACGACATGCCTATCATTGGAAGTAATGATAATATGATTAAATCTACAAAAGACATGTTAAACTTTAAATTTGACATGAAAGATATAGGGTTAGCTGGTGTAATCCTTGGTGTTAAAATTTGTAGAATTTCAAGTGGACTTACTTTAAGTCATTCACACTATGTGGATAAAATTCTTGAGAAGTTTAGCAAGGATGACATTGCAATAGCTAGAACTCCTATTGACACTAGTCTACATCTATCAAAAAATAGAGGTGAGACTATCTCTCAGGTAGAATACTCGAGAATCATAGGAAGTCTGATGTACTTAATGAGTTGTACAAGGCCAGACATTGCCTATGTAGTGAGTAAACTAAGTAGATACACGAGTAATCCTGGGACTGATCACTAGAAAGCGATAGTCAGAGTACTAAGGTACTTGAGATATAGTCGTGATTATGGACTGCACTATACAAGAGATCCACCAGTGATCGAATGATATTGTGATGCAAATTGGATCTCAGAAATTAAAGACTCAAGGTCTACTAGTGGATTTGTATTCATACTAGCAGGTGCAGCCATATCATGGAAATTTTCTAAACAGACTGTCATAGCTAGATCCACGATGGAGTCTGAGTTTATAGCTCTAGACAAAAGTGGTGAAGAGGCTGAATGGCTACATCAATTCTTAGAAGATATTCCCATATGGACAAGACATGTGCCTGCAATTTGTATGCATTGCGATAGTCAATCGGCAATTGGCAGGGCACAGAGTAATATGTACAATGGTAAGTCTAGACATATACGTCGTAGACACAATACCATTAGATAACTACTCTCAACTGGAACTATCTCTATTGACTATGTGAAGTCAAAGGATAATTTAGCGGATCCATTAACCAAAGGGTTAAATAGAGAGTTAGTTGATAAGTCTTCCAAAGGAATGAGACTTAAGCCTCTAGATATGAGTTGATACAATGGAAACGCAACCTTGTTGACTGGAGATCCCAAGATCTTGGTTCAAAGGGACAACCTAATTGTAAAAAGACTCTTAGCTTCACTGTGGGGGTCATCCCTTGTAACGGTGATGCTCGTGTTTAAGAGGATAAGCATATGACTTTTAATGATTCCCAAGTAAGAATCACCTATATGAGAGAGAAGTGGGGCCGCTTCGAGGAGAATTGTGTGAGGCTCAATTCTTAGACCCTCTCATAGAACCAGGTGTATGTTCAAGGCCATGAATGAACATAGCTATGAGAACTGAATTGTGTTAGAAAGATTCATGTGTAAAGTATATGATTGTTTACACGAACGGCAAAACAGTTCAAACACATCATGTCTACTGATCAACCAGTAAAGTAAATATGCTTTTTCGATGGAAGGTTCAAAGGGTAACACCTACCTATCCTATGCAGGTTTCGACTGCTGGACTTTATCACCATATTCGTCAATTTCCTTCTTGTGGGGGATTGTTGGAAAAATTGTGTTTAAAGAATGAACTTGTGCATTTTGTGGCACGGATTTCTTCACGTGTCATTTGTGTAATGACAATGATAATTGTGGAATTGTGTTCTACTCCGTGAGAACATCGAAATCATATATTTATTTGTCCAATTTGGTGTTTGGATGAATAAGTTATGATTGATTAAAGTGTGGTTGTTTGAAGTGGGTTTATCCTACATTGGAAGATTAACAAAACCTTGAGTGGTTTATATACAAGTACCTTATGTGATAAGGGTAAGCTTGTATAGAATAGAGACTCTCTCTCGTGCATGCCTGCGCAGGGGGAGGGTGCAAATCATGATCCAGTTTAGCTTTCGGGATACCGTACTTATGTGCGAGCGCGTTCCGCGAACTCGAATGTCGTACCAAATTTGTCTGTTCAGACCAACCCACGTTTTGTTAATTATTCTTTTATTTTTGTAACTCCAATATTTATAATAGACATTATAGGTTGTTATTACCAGCTTTAATGAGAGATATTATTTGTCTATTGATGATAGATTTATTTCATCATCAATGTGGTTATTTAATCAGTCTCTTATCTGCTTCTATATAAGGAGATTACATCCACAATTGACATATACAGTTTTACACAGTTTAGAACAATCTTCATTTTTCTTCTGCAATCTGCAATTTGTTGAGCGAATTTCTTTGGCCTCCTCTTTCTTGTTGGTGATAGAGTCAGGCACAGATTCAGTTTGCTGGAATCTTTTGTGCTAAATGTCTCTTCGATATCTCTGTCGTATCCCGGGAGACAGATGTCCATTAGAGCTTCCAAGCACGTACGGGAAGGGACGAATTTGTTTTAAGGAAATTGTGTGTGACACAGGCCTCGGACTTAAAAGTTGATCACATCTCTATAACAGTAGACATTGTTGAAGTCCACCAGAAGACTTGAGGTCCACCAGTAGGCTTGAAGTCTACCTAAAAACTTGAAGTCTACCGACAAACTTAAGAAGACTTGCTAGTAGCTGACTTACAGCAATAACAACTACTATTAGTTTTCAATTCTGTATTCTGTCATATGTTTTAATTGTTGTTTTTCCATGTACCTTTTTCTAACACTAAAATCTGTAAAACGGGATATGTACTTTTTTAACCTACAAAGATTAACAAGGAAAGAAAAGTAAAAGCAATGAATGGAGAAAAGTAGAATCCTAAAGGAAAAAAGCCAATCTTGAATATTCTGACTGATACCAATAACACCAAAGGCCAAAATTTGAGTGGTAGGTCTGGAAAATCAAAGTTATTCTCTATCGCCAATCCAATCGATACAAATTGAAGCTGTTATATGAAGATTTACCAAATTCTGTCACATCCTTATAATGGTAAGATGCTGTCAGAAATTAATTAACTGTCTCTTTGCCATTTATCAGATCATTTTGGTTATCTTGCTAGCTGCCAACTTCTAAGTGGCTCAACTTCGCACTATAATTTTACATAAAGACAACCTTTTCAGGTCGTGCTGCCAATGAAGTGAGGATCAAAATGGGGAGTTTTTTTCAAAAAGATTGTCCCCTAATTATAACGTTTTCTTTAATCGAGCATTTGGTTTTAGCCATTATCATTGAAGTTGATGGAATTATCCTTAAGTTTTTTTTTTTTTTTTTTACCATAATGCTCTTTCACGCTTTTAACAGACTATATCGTACATGGGCACTACATAGAGTCTGAAAACAAGGGTAAGATAGTCGACTTAAACACTAAAAGAGCATTATGGTTAACAACATACCTAAAAATGATCATGTGAAAATCAAGCGGTAGTGCTTAACCAAATGATGCAATTTAAAAATTATTACTCTTTTCGTTTTCAAAATATTGTCTGGGTTGACCTGACACATCGTTTAGAAAAAATGAATTAACTGGATTATAAATATTGGTAAAATATGTGGTTTTCTTTAATACCCTTTGAGTATGGTCATAATTAAAATAGGTAGAAAAGATAAGTGTAAAGTGATAAAAGTGTTTTTTTTTAACAGAAAATTTTAAAAGAAGACAATTATTTAAAAATGAACAAAAAAAAAGACAATAATTTAAAAACAAAAGGAATATAGCTAATGATGATACATTGTTTTTATTGCTAAATCAAACCCAACTCATAGTGGGTTATTTGTAGTTTACCCATTTTTTAAACGATGAGGCCTTGAATCTATTTGTTTAACTATGAAGACAAAAGATTACCTAAATATATACAACTTGATCTATGGGGTAAGCTTTTGGTTCTGTAAAGTATTAACAAAGGTTATCCATAAATGACAAATGTACACGCAGCGCCTCACTATGTAATAGTAGTACAATAAAACCAACCATTTAGGACAAATGAATAGTTCACCTTTTTAATTTCTCCCACCATTTCGGTCAAAAAATTTACTATTTTATTTTAAAATGTTTCATTAAAGAATTCACTTTTAAAAATTAAGGCATGAAAATGTTATTTTATTACTAATAATGTTTTTTTCTTAAAAAAAATTGACTTTCAAACGACAACTATTTGTCCAAAACGGATTTAGCATTATTTTGCATAGGTAAGTAGTTCGATCGATCAGTTTGGGCGCACTAGTTCACCTCCTTGGGCGTGTCATCTATCCATGTCGACCTTTTGCGATAGATAAAAAACGCATTTGGCACTTTTTGAAAGTTTTTAGTTGCACACTTTTGTTTTGTAGCTTGCTCTGGCATGTCCTTATTTATATTACTATACCTCCACCTACAAAAAAACACCACACACACACACACACACACACACACACACACCCATCCCCAACCACATTTCCTGACAGATGAAGATTGGCCTTTCTCTCTCGTTGACAATCCTCCTCATCACCATTTTCATCACCTTCCACCATTCTCAGGGAAAAGAAACAGATCCCGTCTCAGTAAAACTCAGAATCTACCAATGGATGACTCTCCATACACAACCAAAAGAAGCCCAATTGCAGTTAACACTTCCACTTATTATGGCAGGAGTTTTATGCTTCATAGCTGCTTCTATATCCAGTGCAGGTGGAATCGGCGGTGGCGGATTGTTCATTCCAATACTAACTATTGTTGCCGGGTTTGACCTCAAGACAGCTTCTACTTTCTCGGCTTTTATGGTCACAGGGGGATCACTTGCCAATATCCTGTGCAACATTGTCGTTGCTGCAACATCAAGATGTGGCGGCAAAATACTAATTGACTTCGATATCACTCTTTTAACGGAGCCCTGCATGCTACTAGGAGTGAGTATTGGAGTGATATGTAACCGTGTGCTTCCCGAATGGCTTATCACGATGCTGTTCGCTATTTTTCTTGCCTGGTGTAGCTTTAAGACGTGTAAATCAGGGGTACAGTTTTGGGCAATGGAATCCGAAGTGGTGCGAAGATACGGGTGCGTTAAATTGGGAAATGGAAGTGATCAAGAGGTCGAAAATGGGACAAAAGAGCCTCTTCTGATTGGTGACGGGAAGGGTAAATGTGATATTCCATGGATGAAACTAGGGATCTTGATCCTGGTCTGGTTTTCCTTCTTTGTTTTGTACCTACTTCGCGGAAATAAATATGGACAGGTATGACCGCTCCTATCTACACTCTCATCTGCTACAAATGTTTTTGTGTTCATCATTACTCGGCTGTTTTGCAGAATCTCTTACCTATCAAGCCTTGCGGAGTGGGATATTGGATCGTATCGTCAGTTCAAATTCCTCTGGCGTTCATTTTCACAGCATGGATTCTGTACAAAAGAAAACAGTGCCGCCTCCAGAACCATGATTCCTATCAACAGGTGAGAATTGCAGTCAAACTAGATGAAATACACTTTCGACAAAACACACGCTTTAAGAGAGTTATTTAATTTCAAGTATCTGAAACTTAACACGATTTTAGTACTTTCGTGCAGGAAATGGAAGTCGACATTAAAGGCGGACCATCGAACTTGATGTTCACGGTAATGGCATTATTAGCAGGGATTTTGGGCGGGGTTTTTGGAATTGGAGGCGGAATGTTTATCAGCCCACTACTTCTGCAAGTCGGTATAGCTCCTGAAGTAAGTTCCTCTCCATTATCATGCTTTAGCCTGTGGATTTGGTGACGATATGCTAATTGAAGGGCTTTCTGATTCACTTTTACTTTCTCATGGTCCAGGTAACTGCAGCAACATGTTCATTCATGGTGTTCTTCTCGTCAACAATGTCAGCAGTTCAGTACTTGTTGTTGGGGATGGAGCACATTGGAGATGCCATGATCTTCACTTTAATCTGTTTCTTCGGCTCAATTATTGGGCTAATGGTAGTACAAAGAGCTATCCAAAAACATGGAAGGGCCTCCCTAATTGTGTTCTCTGTCAGTACAGTGATGGTATTGAGTACTGTTCTAATAACCAGCTTTGGAACTCTTGATGTTTTGAGGGATTATAAGAGTGGGAGATATATGGGATTCAAATTGCCCTGTTGAAATAGACTGTAACCTCACTTTCTTGATAATCTAAACGTACCTGAATAAGGTAACATCATACAGTGCTACATTTTTCTTCCATTCTGACATGAAAATGCTTGTGCAAGAACTTGCACTTGCATACCAAGACCCACACGCACCAACAATGCCAGAAGACCAATTTTAGAGAGCCCTCACAGGGAGAACCGAGTTCAAGATATCCTACCAGTTCTTCACCAACCACTTTGATGAAGGTTATCAATGCAGTTCTTCTAGACACAATTATCATGCTAGTTTATTCACTCACAGGGCTGCACCTAGTATCAAAAAAACTAAAATTTAAAGAAAAAACAATTGCATCTGGCTAATCCTGCATATACATGGCTGTTTAGTTACTTGTCAAGCCTCAAAAAAGAAAAATGCTGGGGCAATCCTTACTGCTTAGGCATTATCCAGGTGACTGCTTCAGCACCTACCTGACAATGGATCTGCCACATGATGTAGTACATTACTCGACACTTCTGAGTCCTTATGTGCAAACCAGACAGCAGCCCACTATAATAACACAACTAGCAAAAAAGATAAAAAAAATTCTGTTGTTGCAACTTCCAGCCAGATATTCACACAACATTTTTATAAAAAAATGGTATTATTTCAGTGATTTAAACATATTACATTGTTGAGAAATTTCCTTCCCTAAGCAGGAAAGAAAAAGACTGGGGAAGCATTATTTGTAAACAACTCAAACAGAGAGTTTGAAAAATGATAAAATATAAAGAGTTATTGTTGTCTGGTGATGTATAGGAATGGGATTAAATTTGGTTAGCAAAATTTACAAGTCATGAAGGAACTCATCAACCAAAACTAACATTTCTCTAAAGACAATTCATCTACCAAAAAATGATCGGACATAACCATCTGTGTGCAAAAAGGATCAGTTCCTTCTGAGAGCAATGCAAACCTGCTTAAGCAACTGGGGGTCGCAGAACATGATCCTGTGATATATCAACTGCTGCAGGTGGAGTAAACTGCCACATAGGAACTCCGGGGTAACCCATGAATGGCATGAGCTTGCTCCCAAAAAACTGACCTGGAGCTGAAAAATGAGAAGGAATTGGTGGGGGAGGTGGCAGGAATGCTGGTGGGGTGCTGAAGACTTTCACTTGCTGCTCAAGTCTCTCCTTCTCTGCCTTCAGCTTCTGCTTCTCGTCACGCAGTTCATTTTTCTCAGCCTGCAATAACAAGTTTGTGTTAAACCTAAAAAACCAGAATGAATAATGATGTAAAACTAGAAATTCTAACCAAAAATCATGTGGCTGCTTTTGATTTTAATCACTAATGCAACTATTACATCATCGTGGTTGAAAATGCTTGTTAAAAGTACCATTCATGGAGAACTTTTCCATGTGAAACTGTTATAAGAAGGATTAAATAGCAATTTGGTCACCCTACATTTCACACTTTTTCCGTTAAGCTCACTGTACTTTTTTTTCACAGTTTAGTGACTATACTTGGCCCAATCAAGTCAATAAGGTAAGAATCATTTCCGTTAGTTAGATGGACGGAAATGTTTAAAATGACCAAAATGCCCTTACTAATGTTAAGGGTTTTCAGTTGAAAATGTTAATAGTTAAGGAATCAAACTAAAAGATCAAAATACCAGTCAAGGGTTTTCAATTTCTTACTATTCAAATACATCAAATTCTTGCATCCAAGACTACTCCAACTAAAAATCTTTTCACTAACATTTTTCCTAAGTGAAATCGAAGAGGTTGAAGACCCACCTTAGGAATACTCTTTGCGAAGCATCTCCTTCTTGGCAGAGGCTCACACCCTCTTAAAATCAACTTCTGGCCAAGACTCCAGTCGTCCGGACAAGCACCATTGACCTTCTAATTCTTATAATCAGACAACGAATCCATTGATTTCTCACAAGAATGCCACAACAGAGGCGACCATTTCAGTAATCACAGTTCGTGAATCTTTACCGAGAGGGAGCTGGTGATGCGTGAGGAACAATTTGAGCTGCGACATTAGGTCCGGAGAGATCGATGGTTTCGTAGGCGAGGAGCTGTTTTTCCATCTGGGCAAGTTTCTTTCGGGAGGAATCAATTTCTCGGAGGATCAGGGAGACTTGTTCAGAGATTAGGGAGATGTTCTTGTGGGGATGGTAGATTGAGGGAATATTGTGGTGGTGGGTTGGGGTGTAGGTGAAGGTGTAGAGAGCGAAGGGATTGGTGGTGATGACGGAGAGGAGCATGAGGAGGTTGATGGTGGAGGAATAAAGGGTAGCTCTTTTGAATCTGGCGGTCTGTTACTCTCCTTCACCAGAGAGAGAAAGTGTGTGTATGAAGTGAACTGTCTGAGATTTGTGGGAGTGAGCAAGTGGAGAAGGAACTGGGAAAGGAGTATTAAATTGTTTGATTATTAACTACTAAAGTAAGAGAGAGAAAGCCACCAAGGAAAATGGTGGTGGGGATGGAAATGGTGGAGGGGATGGAAATGGTGGAGATGAGATCTGGGTTTAGTTTTCCTTTTGCTCAGGAAAGTTTCTTTATCAACCTATTCTATTAAAAGAAATGGTCAAAGTCAAAAGTATAGGTGGGACTTGAAATTTCTTATTTCAAACCTAAACTATAAACTATGAAGTGAACCCAGGAAAGAGATTCCTAATCATTTTTGACAGAGCCTGTTTGAGGTGTGGCTAAAATGCAAAAATACTCAATTGTGTTCAGTAGGGGCATTTTCGGGTTTTTAATTTATTTTTTTTTAAATTCATCCAAAAAACTGGATGGAGTGATTAACGTGAAAATAAAGCCAAGTATAGTGATTAAATTGATAAAAATAATAGTTCAGTGAGCTTAACGAAAAAAGTGTGAAAGTAGGGGGACCAAATTGCGATTTAAGCCTTACAAGAATATGTGCTTCCCAAACATCTGAGGAAAAAAAAATTATAGAGTATATAACAAAAAAGGGATACCTTCAATTCGCTAATCTTCTCCTGCAATTCCTCAGATGACCCTTTCAGCTTGCTGGCTTCATCCCTTAACTGAGTCACCATTCGAATGGCATCACTCAAAATAACAGTCTTGTCCATCTTAGAAGACCTTCCAGGCTCCAGTATTGCATTTAATTCTTGAAACCTAGAGTTGAGACACACCAACGTCAATATAAGAGATGCACTATGCACAGCTGGCAAGCGCATGCCAACATGCAAACGCACGCGCGCACACACGGGGAGAGAGAGAGAGAGAGAGAGAGAGAGAGAGAGAGAGAGCATGCCTGTCGTTTAGTTTATCCCTCCTCTTTTTCTCTCGACATGCTTTTGAACCAGTAGCACAGCATGATCCAGAGTTCAATCTACAAGGGTTTTTTATAATTTTTTTTAAGGCAAGACAGAAAGATATGAGGGAAGAGAGCAAGTACATATCTAAAGTTAAAAAACAAAAAACACAGCTAAATTGAGAGAAGATCATGTATATGAATATTTAATAAATGGAGGAAAAACAACCAAATAAAAAATAACAAATTACAAGTTGAAAGAAGATATATAGGCCACAAGCATCATGTTTATTTTGTTAAGCCTAGAAGTACAACTTGGAGAAAGAAACTAGATACCTCTTTCTGGACCCATGATGCTCCTTAATACAATCTGATTTTCCAACTGAGTCCACAAATTCCGCACTGCAAAAGTAATTAAAGCATGAGGTAATGCATTCTGACTATCTAAGTGACTCCAGGAATTCCACACTGCAAAAATAATAAAAGCATGAGATGTGCACATAGTATAAGAAGAAATTTGTCTTGCTATAGTTTTGGAATACAGGAAGTTGTCTATAAAAAGAATTACTTTTTTTAGGTAAGTGTGACCCCTTGTTGGTATGGGTATTGGAACCAAGGACCTCAAGGTCTTTGCCTGGGTGTCTTTGCCATCTCTCCCACCCATTGGGTCCATAAAAAGAATTACAGTACACAGAAGAGCAGAATAAGAAGATCTTTCAAGTGTTTGAAATCCTGTGCGCTAAAGTCATAGCCTTCAACCCTAAAATTTCATCTTTTGTTGGTTTATAGATCCTACAATGTGCAGATAATTAGCATTACATTCTTGTTAGATGAATGCAATGCCAACAATGATTCCAACGAAGAAAATGTGGTCGCAGCTTGTCCAAAACTAACCACCCATCAGGTAAAATTTGATTGGTGCAACCTAAGTTGGGTGCCCCCTGAAGAGATCAATTAGATTCATTGAGGGCATTCACACAGAACTGACATTTACTTCTGGAATTTCTTATAAGCTCAATATGTTGCAGATTGCTTGACAAAAAACAATGGTCTTTCCTTTTCCTTGAGTCCTTCAGAAGATATTGCATTAATAGATCAAGATCAACTAGACCATGACTCACCACATTCAGTCAGTATTACATGATAGCAGGTAACTAAAATTAAGATATCCCGTCTTATATAAGTGAGGTTAAATCAACACCCATGACTTCAACTCAAGCCCAGTAGAAGGCAGAAGGATGACTAAATTTTACTGAGACCAACTCCAACACTCTATGGCCTGGCTCGGCTCAGCACAGCCTTCTTGTATGTATGACAAAGAAATTATTGAGCAGAAACCTTTTCTGAAACAATTTATGCTGCTATGAATTGTCCTCAAACATGATTTCTCAAAAATCAATCCTATGCAACAAAAAGAGACTCCATGCCAAATCTTCTTCTAACAGTAACAACTGATTCCAACTGCACAGATCAGTATCCAGACAATAAGATGCATGCTTATATTTAATTAAGCAAGTGTGTCACCTGAAGAGGAGACATGTGACACAACTAATCATCACAAACACAGTAAACAAACCTCACACCAGTAAAATGCAGTTGCTATATACTGCTTTCACTTTCTAAGTTACCATCTTACCAACAGGTGAACCTCAGGAATCATGAAAAATCTCGACTTTGTGTCTACTGTCTACTGAAGTAAATATAATATATTTTCCTTTGGCACTTTACCAAAATAAATAAAAGAAAAAGGTTCCACCATGATTTCTGAATATAGTGCAGTAAGAAATGCCTTCTCATCTGCCCCTCCTCCCTCTCTCTCCCAGGGTAATATATCTAGAGCAAGGGCTTGTCACGAAATCAAATACATACATTATATATTCAAACTTCAACAATTAAAAGATCATTCCCGAAGTATTCTGCATCAATTAAAATACAAATATAATAAGATAAACACATAAATTTTGACAGCAAGACAAGCTCAACATAAATTTTACTTGTATTTTGTGCAATAGATTCGAGAATCAGTACCGTTCTATCCCAGTAAGAAAACCCAATACCTAAGATTCTCATATCCATGGTCACAGAGGGTAGCCATGAGGAAGTCAACATAGGGGAGGAAAAAAATACTTTCTCAACCACTTAAAATTCATCCTCAGCATACAAACATTTTTATTGATGAAAGAAATACTTCCTCTGTCCAAAAAAATACTCTCATTTTCTTATTGGAGAGTCACACTAAGGCAATATTAAATTACTATTTAATGTAGATTTATTATGTCCTAGGTAATGATATTTCAATCATTGATACAATCTATAATATATATTAAGGGAGGGTGAAGATCCTAACTCTCCAATCCCTTTGGACTCTCCCCCATTTCTTCTATCTTCTAAATTTCTCTACACAAAACTACCCCACAACCCTAATTTCTCTTTCTTTTATTTCCGTTACAAAACTATCTCATAAAATAACTCTACTTTTTTCAAAATACACACACATTCTGAGTGCCACTGTTGCTTGTAATAAGAAATCAATAACAAATTTTAGAATTTTGTAAAGATAGGTAAAGTTTTAAGAATCTTTGGTCAACGTTTAATCACGTTGACCATAAAAAGTCAAAGTAGGACTACTTTTTTGGGATGAAGGGAGTAAAATATATGTGTGTGTACAGGCTGAACCATTAACTTGGTTGTTGTAATACAAGTGCATGGTTTCATGTTTATATGGAGGATGGAGCCTGGACGATCAAGTAAATCATAGCAGTCGCAGTTTTACTAAACATTCATAAACCTCAATTCTAAATAAGATGAATATGAAAACTAAAAATAGCTAAACAAGGACTGATTTTATTCCTATTGTTTATGATTTATGAACATTCACCAAGAACAACATTCCTAAGAACAGGGGTGGGTAACCCAACAAGGTGTGTTATGTTCAGCTTTGGTGCATAAACAGGGGTAGGTAATCCAACAAGGTCAGACTCACTTGTTTGAGGTCATCTTATGTGCTCCATCAACAAGTAACAAAGCCAAATCAAAATTCCCTTTAACAAATCCTCCTAAATTAAAAACCTAGTGTATCAACCTTTGAAATGTCTTTCGACCACACCTACTGCATCAGTTCTCACTTATCACCGAAACCCTACACCAGCCCTACCTCATCTCTAATTAAACAAGGGTTCAAGATTCTAAAACATCAAAAGAAAAAAAGAACAAATTTCTGTACTAACAAAGGAAAAAATATCTTCACAAGGCAAATGGAAAACAAAAATTATACTTTAAAAATACAAATTCAGATCAAATTAATACAATAAATTACATAAGAAAGATCTACCTAACTTAAAAGTAAGCTTTTATAAACAACCAAGCAAACATTTTTCAAACAAACAAACAAAAATGCCTAATGCTAGCAACTTTAACTCTGACTGATGCCACAGTAACCTCGACCTGAACAATCACACGTGTACCGATCAGGCAATCAATTAGATGTCAAAGTAGGCTCAATGGACAATTACATTGCATACCACTATAATTTCAATAGCCTAAACAAAACCTAATTCTAAAATAAAGTTGATAGAAAAACAGAAGAATGGAGAAATAAACGGACCAAGGATCAGTTGACTGGGAGAACGAATTAGAGGACCAGTGAAATCCTGGTTCGAGAGACGGAAGATCACCACCGGGGACCGGAATCTCGTCTAACAAGCTGTAATCCAACAGCCAATTCGTATTCTCCTCCGGAACATTCATTTTCCCCGACGGATTGTTTCCGGAATCCACCGATTCCGGACGGAAGGCAAATTTCAGCGGTGGTTTTGCCGGATTCGGAAAGGAAATACTAGTAGTAGTTGATTGGGAGTTTAACAACCACGGGCGGGGGAGTGTTTGGAAGGTTGTAATATTATCGTTTTTTATTTGGGAAAAGAAAGGTGAGAAATTGGTGGCGAGCGGGTGGCGGCCGTTTTGAGTGTCCCAGTGTTACACGTCACCCACTACTAAAGTGATTCGCTTATGTGGGAGTATGTCCTTCTATCCGCACTGATATCTTCTCCGTCCAAACCGGAAGGATATACTTTGACTCTTTTCTTTTTATCCTTTTTTGATAAATATTTACTCTAATACACCGTCCGAGTCAACTATTTTATTTTAAAATATTTTATTTAAAAGCATCTATAATCCATAATTGTTCCTTAATCATTATCTTCCTTGAGACCCACCGTGATACTCGATTAAACATCATATCTCTAAAATTAGTACCCCAAAAATATTTTTTTCGTATCTCTAAAATTAGCTAATAAACCCTAAAAACATTGGGGGTATTTTATTGAACATTATATTCTTTCTATTGATGGGTCTTTTATGTATAGGATAAATTGATAATCTTCCCATTTTATTTGATGACATGCTTTCATAATTTTTTTTCCATTCCACATTTCTATTAAAAAAAATTCTCACTTATCATTCCACTTTCCTATTATTTATTATTTATTATTTATAACTTAAAATTACGAGTATACATGTAATATTAAAAAGTGTGACACGACTTCATTTAAATAAAAGTAATTGATATAATCCAAACATATAATTTTGTTTTTATAAAACATATAATTTATAGTATATATATTTTATTCGATTGTGGTAGGAAAATAGAAATAAAAAATAAAAAAATATCTTGATAGTTAGGTTTGTTAGTTTAATGTGTCACTAATTTAGAGGGTTACAAAGGGTGTTAATTGTAGTTAAAACTTTTTTGAAGTCTCTCTAAAAAGATTAGGAATTGTATAGAGTGTTTTATGGTGCAACTATTTTGGATGCTCTAAAGAATCCATTATTTTTATTTTGGGATGTTACACTTAAAAAGTTAACTTTTAAAAATTAAGGTATAAAGTGTCATCTTATTACTTATGGACGACCTTAAGGGGATGATCTAATGATAGAGATGAGACTTTACAAAATGTGAGATTTTAGGTTCCATCTTTTCTTACATCCCCTTAGAAGAAAAAGAAAATATAGTAGTAGATTTTGATAAATTTGAAGCTTGAATTTGAAAAAAAAAAAAAAAAAACACTCTCAAGGAAAGTATGTAGGTTAATTTTGTCATTATCTAGTTATTACTATTCCTTAAGTTCCCAAAAATGGTTTAGTTTGACTAAACATAGCGAGCAAGGACCAAGGAGAACCAAGTCAACCAACTGAAAACAATATAATTAAGTATTTCCATTTACTTTCTTGCACTTGTTAAAACTAAGAGCAAATTTATAAAAGTTACACAAAAAGATCTACATTTAAAACTTCAATATTTTGTTAAGAACAAAAGAAATATTCCTCCGTACTGGGCAAAAAGTTTATTATACTATTTTAAGATATTTCACTTTAAAAATTCATTTTTCAAAAAATTATGTTTATCTTTATAACATTACAACTTTACCCTTCATGATATTATTATATTGATTAAATGATTAATTATATTTAAATATTATTGTAATTATGACCAACTTTAGATGTAGTTATATATCCTTAATAATTAGTGTTTTTAAACATAAATTCTTTACGTGGAACGGATAGAATACTATTTTTTGGAGTGGTTAGCAATTAAGAAACTGGATTCCTCTTCCCTCATGCATATTAGGGGGTTATTATGTTATTTAACATAGTTAAGGGGTTCTATAATTCTCATTTTTCTCCATTTTAAGTGATAAAACGATAATTGATAATTTACTACTCCCTCCGTTCCCGAAAAAGGGTTTCTCTTTAGAAATCAATTTTTTTTAAAAAAATGACACTTTTAGTAGTTCATTAGTAATAAAATAACACTTTTATGTCTTATTTTTTTAAAGTACTCTTTAAATGAAATATTTCAAAATAAAATAATTGATTCTTTATCTAAAAGAGGGGGATTAAAAGCAAAGAAAATAAGGTAAGAAAATTAGGGTTCATTATTACTTCAAGAATTAGATAGATCTTTCTTATCTACTTTAATGTATTAATTATTTTGATCATCCATTTATTTCCTTTCTTAATGTCTTTCTATGATTTTTCAGGTCCCAAAGAAAATCATAGAAATAAGTTTAAATGATTTTTCAGTTTCCATCGCGTGGGTACTAAACTAATAGTTCTAATAATTAACCCCATGCAATCATCCATTTGTAGATTGTAGTAAATGAAATAGAATAAAGTATTTGAAGTAACTGTTTCTTCGTTACAAAATAGGATGAAAATCAATGTCAAATTTGCATTTGTTTCTATTAATTAGTTTTCTTAATTGTTAATTAAAATTTATTATTAAATCTTTCTTTTTTTATTTGTATTAATCTCTCTTAACCACAAATATTGAATACAATTATGTATCAACAAAATAGTATTCCCTTCATTCTACTCAAAAATTTCATGTTTGAAAAATCTAATTATTAAGGGATATATGCCTAATATTAAAATTGGTCATAATTACAATGATGTTTAAACATAATTAATATGTTGAAATGTTATAAAAATTGTAGACATAATTTTGAAATAAGACTCTCAAAGTGAAACATCGATAGTGGGGTCTTTGATAGATCGGAAGGAGTATAAACTAATCACCGTAATCAGCTCATATAACATTTCTCAACCACACCACTAAGGGCATATTAACTGGTATAGGGTTGTTCCAACTTAACTATATGTCTTGCATTCGAGTCATGACATTGACAATGTAGCAGTGTTAAAACTTGGTAAGGAGAATATTATAGCCCTTGTAGTTTTACCTAGCTCGAGGATTTGTCGTAGACCTTCGAGTCTATCTAGGTATACATTGGAAAAACCAAAAAATAAAATAAAAACATTTATTATTACTGGTTCATATTACAATTTTTATATGTTATAATCTAAATCAATTAATATAGAAAAAATTATTCCTCTAAATATTATATTCCAATAAGTATATTTTGTTGGCTTTAAAAGGATATGAGAGGAGATTGAATCTGAATACAACTCACAAGGCCATTCTTTAAAATAGAAAGAACATGAGAATTACTTCATCCGTCCCTAAATAATCGTTCTAGTTGACCCGGCGTATAATTTAAGAAAAAACAATTGACTTGATTATTTATATTGGTTTAATGTGTAGTTTCCTTTAAAGCTTAAGTGTATATGTCTCATAATTAAAGTAGAGTGAAAAAGTAATGGTAAAGTGTTAAAAGTGATGTTTTAAAAGATAAATTTTAAACTGAATAATTATTTTGAGACTAACGAAAAAAAGAGGACGATAATTTAGGGACGAGGGAATATAAAAATACCTTTGTCATGCACATGCTCTGGAAGAATAAAATAAAACATTTGTTCTTTTATCATTTAAAAAATTGAATTTGGATAATGTGGAAACAGACACAGAATTTTCAGAGTTTGTTTTGGTAGGCGTGTGGTCAAATTTCAAAAGTTGAATTAATTAATTTTCTTGAAACATTTTGAAGGATATGGTCAAAGTTGAGCTGCACGTTGGTGTTTGCCAATGAAAGAAAATTGACTATACCCGATTGTTTTCCTGAAATTTATTTTTTAAACATTTTCTATCATTTATCAGTGTTTGGCAGAAGGATCTAGTCAATGTAAGATATTGGAAAAAGACGAAGACTTGTGTAGGATGGTCTTACGGATCCTAAATTTATAAGACGGAACCTGATTTAAAAATTTGCGTAATAACTAAACATATTAATAAAACACACAAAAATTGCCCAGCTGAGTTGGTCAAAGGCAATCCTTAATTAAAGGTTTAACTTCGAAGAGGTTAATGATTAGACACACCCTAGTTATAATATTTAGTTTTAATGCTCATTTCCTTTATTCGCTTCAGTGTCTCTTCACTTTCAATATTTCTCGCCGAAAGTCTTATATTTCCCACACCTTACAGTTTAATCATTTATCAGCTTCATTAATCAACTGTTAGCATCAATTGCCTTGGGATACTTGACAGATCCTAATGGACTTTGACAAAATATTAAATGACACATTTAAAACTAAACGTGACACATTGAAAACACAAAAGTGACACATTTTAATGTTAAAAGTGACACTATAAATGAAAATTTATTATAATTCTTATTAAAATACAAAGTAACACTCTTAATACTAAAAAGTGACATTCTTAATACTAAAGTGACACTCTTAATACTAAAAAGTGACACATTTATTTAATACTAAAAAGTGTCACTTTAAAACTAACGTTGAAAAAGTGACACATTTTAATAAAAGTGACACAATTTTAAAAAGTGACATTTTTCAAAGACACTTTTAATGTAACACTAATGAATGTAACATTTTTTCAAAGTGAAAGTAACATTTAAGTACTAAAAGTGACACTTTAAAGTGAAAGTGACACATTTAAGACAAAAGTGACATTTTAAGTAAAAAGTGACACTTTTTAGCATATATAAACATTTAAATTTTCAAAAACTGCAAATTTTTTAATGATATATTCATAAGGATCATATTTGTTCAAAAATTGGTTGGATAAGTATCAATTTTTTGAATCAATTGTGAGGCAATCAACCCATTGCATTACGATGCATCAATTTGTTCATGGTGATGTATCAATTGAATCGTGAGGCACAAATTGAATTTGCGATGCAGGAAATTCCAATACAGAAATTTGATTCCCGATGCATATATTGGATTCGATATGTGATGCACAATCGATGTATGAACTAATATTTTGTGGAAGCATGTTCGGTTTATTAAATGTATCGTTGTTTTTTTTCCCTCAAAAATATATTTTTTAATTAAAATAAAATATTGTGGACGGAACATTTAATATTTTTTCAAAAGGAACCAATCCGAATTTCGTTCTAAAATATTTTTATGTAAGCGGTTACTAATGAAAATGTTTGCGGAGGTGCCCTTAAATTATTTTCTAAAATAACATTTCTTCATCTGCCACATGTCAGCATGCTTGCGACACCACCACCTGTCATCCTCTTATACTCACCTACAATATATATTTTTAAAATTATAAGTGAATAAAATGCCCTTTATATTGTATGCTTTATTAAATCTACTATAAATAATATTTATAATTAATATGGGAAAATAAATTTTACCATAAATAAGAATTGTATAAATTCATGATTATTATTCATCACATTTTTAATGTGTTTACTTTACACTTGAGAATATATCTTCCGAAGCAATAAACAAAAATATTGTCAAACACTTGGAACTTGGAAGTAAGAGATTTTCATTTTCTGGAAACAATTTTCATGAAAGTTGTTTGTCTTCTTGGAACAAACAAAACCTAAATTCAACAAGCAAAAAAAAAGGCTCACAAAATAAAAAAAACAAAACAAAAAAAGACGAACTAATCCGTTAGAAGGCTAGAAACCATGAATGATCGACCTAATCGTTCAGGTACAAGGGGTCGAGGGGCAATGCCTCTTAGCGGGAGTTTGGGAGCAACTTCCTCGAAAAGTAAATGATTTTTTCGATTAATAAAGTATGATACTAGAATGGATCGGACTAGGTTGGAGGATTTTTCAGGGATGAAAGTAAAAGAGGAAGAAAGCTTACGACGGAGGAGATGCATTCGAAATTAGTTTACATTGTGATGCATCAATATTTGCAGCGCAATGCATCAATTGAGTGCTTGACTTGGTGCATCGCGATTCATAAATTGAATTAGATAATTTAAATTGATGCATCGTGGTATCGTGATGTAAAATTGATTAAGTAATTTAAAGTAATGAATCGCGACACATAAATTGATGCACCGAGAATAATTGGTTCATAACACGCCTTCGATTCATAAAGGATATCGTTGCATTTTCTTACCAAAAATATATTTTTCCAGTTTAAAAAAATTGTAAATTATAAGGATTAAAAACTTTGGGAAAGGGACACCCAAATTTACCCCCAACAATTTAAACTTCTTAAAAACGTTGACTTCTTAACCCCACTTTGCTCTTGAAATTATCGTACCTGTGCTTAGAGCAACTCAATTGTTGCAATTTAGCCTTTTTCTTATTAAGAGGAAAAAAAATGAACGTTGGAAGCACATTTCTCAAGATTACAGCTAGGAGAAAGAGAAATTTTACTTCTTAAATAAGAAGAAGACTTTTGAGGGGAGAGAGAGGGGCGGCTGCAGTCTCTGTGTGTGTGTGAGGGGAGGGAGAGGGCTTTGTATTTATGTGAGATGGTATTAAATTTAATATTTTTTTATGTAAGAAAATTATACAATAAAAAAAAATATTAAGTAGATAAGAAGATAAAAATATATAAATGACAATAAAATCCAATTTAAAAAATGTATAAAAAGATTACACAATGAAAATATGCACCGGTTTCAGCAAAATATGACTACGCAAAATTTGATAGTCATAAGGACGCTATCAGTACTCCCAAATTCAACTGCAGCACTTCTACATTACGGTATGTAAAGTATTTGGTACAAGCAAAGTAAGGCGTAGATAAGAGTGCTAATAGTGATTCCCTGGTTTGTTTTTTTTTGTTTTTTTTTGTTTTGTTTTTTTTTTGTTTGCTACAAACAAAGGACAATATATATATATATATATATATATATAAACCACTCAAAATATACAACCCATAGTTAGGGACCATAAAAACATACAAACAAACAACAAAAGCATTAAACTCCAAGCTAAGTAAAACTAGATATATTACAAGACAACCATCGATAGAAAACTGGGACTCGAGCTCAATCTGCAAAAAAAGCTAACCGTCTAGCGGTCCCCAACATCTTTCTGTACAAAACCCACAACTATGAAGATCCACTGCTATCATACATATATCATACATAATCGGAGCAATATTAATATACAGCCACAATCATATCGTCGGAATTTGGAAATGTGGGGAAAAAAAAAAAAAAAAACACGCTCCGAGTCCTATGGCTAGGCTAAGTTAGGCCACACAAATGGGATTGGACTGTATAAGAGACTCAATCCTTTTCCTTATCTCATCTGGATTTGCACCAATTAGCTTGTCAACCTGAGCTCCTTCCTTCATCAGCACAAATGTTGGCATTGCCTTGACTTCATACTTGCTCGCGACCTCCTGCATTAACCAAACAATACCATATTTTACTTTCTGGGGAAAGTTGTAAATGTGGAAACAGAAATCACACTTACGGGGCTGCCTAAATGATTGTCAAGTACAAACACTAATGCATTGATGATTGTACGCTACTTTGGGACTACGATTTGTATAGCAAAGGGATATAATCTTACAGTAGTACTTCCTAAACGAGTTAGATTAGGTGCATTTTAAATACTCACCAGATCAACACACTTGTTAGCTTGTCCTCGATTACATACGTGCTTTTCTGGGGACTTATCTAATCAAAATCCTCAAATGTTTCTGATAGGTGTTATATAATTCATAGGGGCACTAGATAGGGAAAAATTATTTTGCTTAAGATCAAATAGCAATGAGCATTGCATCTTGGGTTGCCTGGAAATCAACTTCAGGCACAAACTATCAATAATGGTGACACGTTATGCATATTTCAATGTTACAGGCAGACTCAGTATCATATCAGAATCTGTTAAGTAATATACGAGAAAGATATTTCATGTGCGCATGATTGCAAAGGTCAACCAGTAGAGGAATTCCACTTTGATGGCCAAAGATGTAAGAAAATATCTTCTCAAACTAGATCCAGAAACTTCATTCCACAAGTCACATATAGTTAATCACCAGGGAGATACTCCCTTGCAAAAGAAGAGGTCATCATTTACCCTTTTAAGTGGTTTGACCAATTTTTTCTATCATTATTTAACATCCTTAGTCCAAGGAAATAAACCTAGCTATAACTTCTGGAAACTACACTAAAAGTACTATAAATTACGTGCTTAATAGTTTTGGAAAATGTAAACAAATGCTTACCAAATTTATATTTCAAAAGGAAAAGACCAAAAAGAGTCTAACCGTATCTCTCTGTTTGAGATGAAGTACCAAAGTGTGTAATTTGGAATCAGAAGAATAAGGAATTTCGAATACTATTGAAAATTGTGTATTATACGGAAGATCTTACAATTGAAAGTCAAGAGGAATAGTAAAGTAATTCCAAGTTGATGTTCCCAGTGTGTGCCCATAACTAGTCAAGGGAGACAGGAAATAACTCATTCCTTCATGGTCAATAGGTTGGGATCAGTGTCTGATGTCAGTTGTGGATGCTGGGAGAAAACGAAGAGTTCAGAGGGATGGGGGGCGATGATACAGACAGGCTTTCCCTGAACCTCGATGGTTCTCAATATGTGAACAAATAACCAAGTTGTCAGAGGATTGAATTGTCGCATTTGTCATGCATAGCTCTCATTGAGAAGAGGAAGCAGCTGCTCTTCCACTAACTTGGAGTTTCCAGTTGATATACACATAGTTTTGAGTTGATTGTATAGTTGACAACTGATAAGAGTTGCTTGTGTTTCTTTTTAGTTTTTTTGTTTTTCAGCTTTCCTCGTGGGGTTTCACAACCACCTTCGATAGCAGCATTTTTGGGTTCAAGCATCAAGATGCCATCATATTCATAGAGATAATATTCATGATTTTGTATACACCCAAGGAACAAGTGAATGATCTCCGAAACAAACAAAAAATTATTATCGTGTGTGCTACCTAACAGGCATCAATCAAACTCCAAATGCGCTTTTACAAGTTCAAAATCCCTATTGCACATATACCCTATACGTAAAGCTCAAAATCCCTATTGCGCATATACCCTATACAGAACAATCTTAAACATGGTTAATCCTGAACTTGATTTTCTATTTTTATTTTTTGCACTACATGTCATGTATTTTAACTACAAAATCATATCCTATATATGCTGAAAAATGAGATGAAATTACCTGAACATCATCCACATCCACCAAGAGAAACATTGTGTCTTTGTAAGTCGAGGCCAACTCTTCGAAGAAGGGGTTCATCACAACCGATGGAATGCACCATGATGCTGTAAAATGTGCCACAATCTACAAGAAAACAACAAACAAAGTGTTAGGTCTGGGGTTCGACTCTTACCCGTGCCTCCTCAGGGGAAAAAAAAGAAAATCCAAAAGACAACAAACCCCATCACCCCTACCCTAGCCCCCTAAAGATAAACACACAAATAAACTAACCAAAGAAAAATTAACAACAAAACCATGCTGATGGAGCAGTTCCTTGTAGATTGGCAATGGGCTTGTTTTTTTTTTTTTTTTAACAAAGGAAACACCTATTCTTAAAGCAATTTTGGAATTGTACAAATATTCAGGCACAAGGTACACCCCAAAAGAAACCTGCAAAGATTGGCAGTTATCAAGGAGGAGGTGGCTTTAAGCCTTCATGGGGCAAGAATCTTTCATGTTTATTCATAAGAATTGACCATAAGAAATGGTTGGAATTTGGGAATCTTATTGAATTTACAAGAACAGAAGCATATAAAACTGAGAAAGAAGAGACTTACAGGGGAGCTTTGATTAATGGCTTGAATTACAAGAGAATCCCAAGTTTGCTTTGAGTCCACCTTCACTACTTTCGATATGCTAATTTGATGATGTTCCATCTCCTTCTTGTTGCTGTTCTTGCTCTATCCTGGCCCTGATTCTTCTTTTACTTTTAATTTAGTTTTACCTACTTATTTCTTTATCACTGCTAATCGCTGTTTTTTTCTTTTTTTTGATAGTACGAATCACTAATCAGCATCACTTCTGGTCTTCTAGTCCTAGTAGTCTACAGTCTACTAGACGATGACCGCAGATAAATCAAGAATGAACCCACTTGCTGACATTTTTTAACATTATCCAATAAGTGGGTCCATTTCATGTTAATCATCATTGTTTCTCTCTTCATTTCAAAATAATTATCGTTGAGTCCGGATCTCTTGTACCACTTGTGTATATCATTAATGTATCATTTTTCATCTTCACCATTACATCTCAATCATTGCATCTCAACTAATAATTGAAATGAAAAATGATACACCAGTAATACATACAAGTGGTACAGGAGATCTAGACTCCTGTTATGTTACCCTTTGAAACCTTTCAAATTAAATGGATTCTGTTTATTTTAGAAACATTTATGAATATATTGTTTATAGGGTTAATTGCACCGTTGGTCCCTTGATTTTTTATCATTATCAATGTTTGTCCTTTAATAATTTTTTGTTTTAATTAGGTCCTAAAAGTTTTAAATTTTCACGCCATCAATCCTTTTGATAGATGTCGTTGGAGAAATCTCATTAAGTACCACAAGCATTTGTGTTAGGGTTAAATTGAAAATTTTCACAACTAAACTTTTCAATTTACAATCGAGTCCTTATGGTCCGGAAAAAGACCAAATGATCTTTTTCCCCAAATTCACTATTTACAAATTGCATAACTAAGATTGTAACATTAATGTCTGAATACGAAGGAACCTTAAACTTTGTCAGATTAAAAAGTAGTCGATAATTATCAATCCCCATGACCAAATCAAGGGTGTTTATAAATTAAATGCTCTATTACTATTCCATTTCTAGTAGCCTCTCTAATTAGTGCTTGTTTGGTGGAATGTTTTGATCAAAACGTTGGTAAAAACGCAGCGTTTTCTCTTTAAAAGTGTTTCAATGCAGCGTTTTAAAAATATTGAGCGTTTTAAAACGCTCCAATTTATAGCGTTTTAAAAATATATTACGTTTATAACTACTTTGTTTATGAAAAATAGCGTTTTGAAATAGTTTTCTAAGCATGTTTATAAAAATAAAACTGCGTTTTAAAAACACTGCGTTTTCAAAACGTTGCACCAAACGAGGCCTTAGATATGAGCGTTGCAGTATCCAGGATGAATCATTAAAATATTTGACATAAAATTTCAATCGGTAATCAAAAATCAAAAAGATACCCAAATGGCGGCATCGGCATTTGGATCGAGGAGGTTGCAGAATTCTGGGATTGGAATATTATAATTTCTTGGGCGGGTTGGTGGATCAAGCAATAAATATATGGGTTGAGCTATTGAGACCCCCATTCCTCCAAGTTGACCCCCCAAAACCCAAACTTCCTATTTTACCCTCCCTTATCCAAATTGACCCCCCCCCTTCCCACCCTCCTCACCGCCTCCTCCCTCCTCCCCCCACACCATCTCCTCCCTCTCCCCACCTCACTGTCTCCTCCCCCCCCCACACCGCCTCCTCCCTCTCCCCCACCTCAATGTCTCCTCCCTCCCGCCACACCGCCTCTTCCTTCCCCCTAATCCATAGCTTCTTCCCTCCCCTTCCATCACCACCTCCTCCCCCTCCCCCATCACACTCACCCCCCACATATATCCATTCTTCCTCGTTTCTCCCTCTTTTTAAAAAAAAAAAATATATTTAATTCCAGGTTTGTTCGGCCCTGGTCAACCAAAAACTTGTTCGCCGGGTGACCGAACAACCTGAATAGCTCACATAGTGACCGAACAACCTTGTGTTGTTCGCCACAAGGTTGTTCTGGCCACCCACGGCCGAACAATTCAAGTTTGTTCATCGACTAGGGCCGAACAAACCTGGAATTAATTTTATTTTATTTTTTTTAAAAAAAGGAGAAACATGGAAGAATGAAGGTGTGGGGGGAAGGGATGAGACTATGAAGGGGGTGAGTATACTGTGATGGGGGAGGGGGAGGAGATGGTGATGGAAAGGGAGGGAAGAACTTGTGGATTGGGGGAGGGATGAGACGGTGTGGGGAGGAGGCAGTGAGGTGGGGGAGAGAGAGGTGTGAGGGAGAGGAGGAGGCGGTGGTGGTGGGGGTCAACTTGGATAGAGGAGGGTAAAATAGGAAATTTGGATTTTGGAGGGTTTTGGAGGGGTCAACTTGGAGGAATGGGGGGTCTCAATAGCGCAACCCTAAATATATAAGCTTCCGCCTTGTGGCCTTGGGACCTTGGCCTTCAATTCACAGTTGCGAACTATCTTCGTCACCGTCATAATGCCTTTTGATTATATATATATATATATATATATATATATATATATATATATATATGAGATCTAGAGAGACGAGTATTTTGATCTTGATTGAATTCTGCTTATTAATTTGTTCATGTATAGTTTATATACACAAAAATGTTGAGGGCTGACTCATGATGTCTAACTTTCCAGAGTTGCCTGGATCCGAGGGGCAAATGGTAGGGTTCGTAGCTCAGTAGGTGGCCTAATGTGACCTGCCGAGTTCTGTTGTTCTGTAGGTTCCTTCATATTTGGCATTAATGTTACAATCTTAATCGGGGAATTTGAGGAATTTGTTGAAACTGAGAATTTGGGGAAGAAGGTCATTTGGTCTTTTTTCAGACTATAGGGACTCGATTGCAATTTTTTAAAAAAAGTTTAGGTGTGAACATTTTCAATTTGAGTGCTTACACAAATCCCTACGATACTTAACGAGATTTCTCTAACAACATTCATCAAAAGAACTGACGATGTGAAAATTTGAAACTTTTAGGACCCAATTTTGACAAAAAAAAATTTGTTAAGAGATTAATACTAAGAATGACTCAAAGTCAAAAGACCAATGATTCGATTAACCCTTGTTTATACTACCCGTATTAATTGTAAAATTAAAAAAACAAGTCAAACTCATATTTTGACATCTTGAAGGTATTAAAAAAGAAAAAATAGTCAATTTTTCCATTGTACTTTCATCTATCATCACATTTTATCAGTGTACTATCTTTTAAGCAATATTACTATCGTACTTTGAAATATACATGCAATTTTGTCATTTTACCTAACTTCCATCCAAAATCTAACTGAGATTATAACGTGACGTTAAACTTTGCCATCTAGCATGATGACGTGTAACATTTGGGGCCAAAAACTATTACACTTTCTTCCCCTCCCTTCCCCCCTTCAATACTGATGCGTCCAAGATAATTTGGACACACTAGACAAGCCCAATCCAAACACCTGGCTTTCAACGTGTTTTTGAATCCTCACAGCCCAACTCTGCAATGTCAATAAGCAAACGTAAACTGGGCAGGGGCACTCCCTGCAAAGGCCCTCCGGCGTGTCAATCAGTACACAAACAAGCAGTTGAGCAAATAATTTGATGAGTTTTGGCTAGAGAATCGATGCAAGCGCATACCTTTCTCCAGATTTTGCCAAGCTTTTATATGCGCCGGAGGCATAACTGCCCACAATCATGAATAACCACCCATGATTGGCATTAACTGCCCATGATTGGCATTAACTGTCCATGATTGGCATTAACTACCCATGATTGGCATTAACTGCCCAACAAACGGTCATGGCCTCTGGTCAGGATTCTTGCTCGGGTGTAACCACCCTCAACTGTTACCTTGTTCTCTGCCGACCATGAACGTCCTCAACTGTTAATAGCTTTTACTGGCGAAGTCGGGCATTGATGCTCGTTTATCGATTTTGCTCGTTTAACCGAGCCCCCATCTCATAAGTAGCTAGTCTGCCCAAAACTAAGGTTTTGCCCGGTTGCTCGCATAACACCTCTGCTCGCTTGCTCGGAATATACCCGCCTGACACATGGCTCATGACTTGGGCCTATTGGGCCAGGCAGCTCAGTAGCCCCCAAAACCTTGTCGTACCGAGTATTCATGTTCGTGACGAGGGGGAAACTAAAAAATTCAAAATACATCTCTCAAATAATCTTGGAGCCAAAAAAGAAACAAAACAGGCGGCAATTCACACAGCGTGTTGCGGAAGCATTCCTTAAAGTACGAACGCCACCGCCACTGAAAAAGTAGGCCCAACTCCCTATGCCCATTAAACGCTGCCTCGTTCACCGCGCCTCGTGCTTCGGGCCCAATGATTCGATCTCTCAACCGACGGCTTCGTTGGGTATAAAAGGCAGGATTCCCCTCTTGTTACAACTTTACGCCTCCAACTATTCAAAGCAATTCTCTAACAAATATACGGCGCATTTAAGCTCTCCGCAGATTTTCATCAAAACTACTTCCCAGGTTCAAATCTTCATATCTTCCGAAAGCAGAATCAGGATTTCCTCCAAAATTTCCAGGTATTTCACTTCTCCCTTTTCATCATTCCATTGCACTATCTTTTCTTAATTTCTGGATTAGGGTTTATACTGTGTAAACCCCCCTTTTCGTTTTTCTCGCAAATTGTTCACCCCAAGTCCAATCGCTTTGCCTTTACGAACTACCAACCCTTTCCAACCTGCACCAAAGGAATCGAGAAATCCATGGTCAAGCACTCAAGCATCGATCTCACAACCCGCTGCACCATAGTCAATTTCTTTTTTCGCCATACTTCACCCGATCAATATCTAACTTGCAATTCTCGATTCCTTTTCCTGTAGGATGTCTAGCGAAGGAACTGTTTCTGAGACTGAAGGCCGGAGCTACGACCACGGAACTCCAAGAGAGATGCCTCTGCCTTCGCCTCATCTTCCGAAGAGAGCGAGCAAGATGTGATTCCACTGACACTGCCGATTTAAAACCCCCACAACCGAAGCGAGCAACAAGCCAACAAATAACAAGCAAGTGGTCTTCCTCGCCCAAACGAACAATTACCCTGACCAAGCCAAACCTCGTTTGTTCCTGCCTCCTCTTATTCGTCTCCCTCAATCAGATGGGAAGATTTGAACTCCGAGGACGAGGTTAGTACCTGGTTCTATTCGCTAGGAATGTACCCCAAACTTTACCGCGTCCGGGCCTTTGATTTAGACATAGAGAAAGAAGGCCATAATTTTCAAGGAGACAAAATGGTGTTTTACTTCGATTTTTTCCAAGTTGACTCGCCTTCCTCTTGACCCATTCATTGTCGAGCTAATGAATGCTTCCAACACCCTTCCTCGCGACCTAACTCTAACCACCGTTAGGTTCTTAGTATCATTCATCGTAGCCGCCGATCACTCGGCTTTGAGCCCGACATGACGTTATTTCGAAATTTTTCCTTCTCTCTTGATAAAAAACTCTGTCGTATCAATAGCCTGGCCAAACCATGGCTTCTTCAAGCTTCTCACTGATGGTCCCAACAAGGTCGATAGCTGGGACGGGAAAGCTTTACTTATTGAATCGAGCATTGGCTGGCCCTTTGCGCCCTATATCAGTGACTATGGTCTTCCCGAAAACGACAAAAACGCCTACCGAGCTGGGGAACCCAAGGTAGTTAAGGCTTTCAGGAAATTACTAGGTGTAAGGGAAGGGCGAGCTGGACAAGATTTTGTAATCGATTGGCGAAGTTCTCACTTCCGACCTCTGCTTTCTACGATTCGCCGAATCTCTTACCTTCCCATCAAGGAGTCGAGCCCCGAGTTACATCGATCCGTAAACTCCTCATCCATACCGGGCTCTTGCCATGGGAAGAAATTCCCTAGTGAATGCGAGGATTGTGCCCGTGTCCGGAACTCTTGCCGAATCCCTTCTCACTTTCTCGGTTATATCTCAACCGCTTATCTTGTCATCCTTTTTGATAACTTTACATATATTTATGCTTTTCTGCTAACATTCTCTTGACCTTTATGCAGATATGAGGCAGTTGACAGACGTTACCAAGTTTATGCAGGCTGCCAAAAAGAGCTCCAACAAACGAGCTAAGCACTTGTCAACCCAACCAGCCATCAGTCTTCCCACAGTCCCGGCCAACACTTCAAGCCGAGGAACTAAACGTCGACAACCCGAGCCCAGTCAAACCGCAACAACTTTTATCCCCATTCTCGTCAGAGAAGCAAGAATCGCCTCCCTCCCCACCGCCATCAATGTTGAACAAACCGAAAGCCCGAGGAGGAACAGACGCCGCGTATAAAGCTATAGTTGAAGAAAGCACTCCCCAACTTCCTTCTTGGCAAACAGAAAACTTCGCCATGCCCGACGACCAACCAAAAGTCGCCGCCTTTATTAGGGAACTTGCCAACGCACGGATCTCCACAACATCGATGTACACAAGCAAGTGGGTGGCTTCCAAGCCACCGCTGACTTGGTCTCGATGAAGCGACTTCATCATAGCGATCCAAAGAAATATGCCGACTCAAGCGAGTTCCGCCTTTGATCGGGCGACGGGCATGTGCATGACCGAGGTAACGCATTCCTCTTATCACTTATTGTTCACTTTTTTTTTCCTCTTTCCCCACTTTTAACCCGCAACTTTTCTAACAGATCGCCAACAAGTCCATCTTGATGTATGAGCGCCTCATTACCAATCTCAACAAGAACAATGCTCACCGCCGAGACTCGACCACCGAGAAGAATGCTCGAGGAAAAATCAATCGCGCATCCGAGCCGACCTCAAAAATACCGAGGAATCCCTCACGAGCAAGGTGACCGAACTTTCCAAAATTGAAGCCGAGAAAACAGCTCTGGAAACCCAACTATCCCTCTCTAAAAAATCAGAAGAAACGGCCTTAAACAACATAGCTGGGGTACGCCCGGAGCTGCGAGCTTACCAAAATGATTTAGAAGCTACTAACGCCACCGTTACCAAACTCGAGCAAATGCTATCGGAGGTCGGCTCTTTGTCAAGTGAAGAGCGTATAGCCAGATTATTGAAGATTATAAGAGCTCAAGCGACTTCGCCACTCGCCAACAAATGGAAAGTGAAGCTTATCCGCTTTCAGACAAGGCATGAATCACATCTGAGGCAGTATCGCTTGCCGATTGGAAATTCGCCCGAGCAACTTGTCGAATGGGGAGCTAATCCTTTATTTTGCTCGCTCGGCCACCCCTCGTTCCCTTTAATGAAGATGAATTGGAGTCATTGGCCGAGACCGACACTGAGAAGGGCTTGTCTCCGTGGAACCCTCCTCCTGCCATTAATCCCTCTGTTACCGACCTCATGACGGAAATTTGGAGGTCTCAAGCTCCAACCATCGGCCGACACGCTTCAAGGTCAAGCCGATGATGAAGTTACTATCTCGATACCACCTAAGTACCGAGGAACCTCGCCTCGCTTCAACCGAGGACAACATCGCCTCGTTGTTGAACTGGCACACACGTGCCGCTTTTTCTGCCTTCGTGCCTTGTCTCAAACAATTTTAATTTTTGTTTGTAATATTTTAACTTGCTTCGCTTACTCGAATGACTTCATAACATAAGTTTTTCAAGCACAAAAGCATCAATTTTTACTCGCTCTAAAGCGATCACCATTTAGCTCAAGTCCCACTCGAATATCCTCCTCTTACGAGCATAAAGCCCTCTATGCTCGTAAAAAGGGTCTAATTCGAGAACCGGGACATATCTTTTCAAATCCTCGAACATAAAGCCCTTTATGCTCGACCAAAGACTTGAAAAGATATTCAACTCAAACAACCCTTTAATCGGGCTGAAAAGCTCATGCTCGATAAAAGGAAATGATCGAAAAACAACAAAAGCCAACTCAAGACCCACTTTCCAAACACAAAGTTGAAAAAGACAATCGAAGTTTCACCATTGCTAATCATCATGAGAAAAAGGATCAAAGAATTACATATTGTAAATCAATTACCAATAGTATTTCTTCAAATGATCCGCATGCCATGGATGCTTTAACTCATCACCATCCTCTGCTCGCAACATGTAGGTGCCTTCTTTAATGATTCTCGAAACCCGAAAAGGGCCTTCCAGCTTGGTGACAACTTCCCCATTCACCTTTCGATGGCCCGTTGCCTCAATCTTACGGAGGACCCAATCCCCCACAGCAAACGATCGACCACGGACTCTCTTATCGTGGTGAGCCTTTGCTCGTTGCTTATAGTTGGCCATTCTCATTTTGGCTTCCAGCCGCTTTTCCTCCAATAAATCCAAATTTGCCTCCGAGGTGATTATTGGACTCGCCATTGTAATTTAAGACCCATGAGTGGGCAAATACATCTCCACCGGAGCCATAGCATCGCACCCATAAGCCGAGAAAAGGCGCCTCTGTTGACCCCTTCTTTGTCGTGCTCTAACCGCCCACAAGCGAAGGTAGCTCGCCTACCCATCTTCCAAATTTTTCTTCCAAATTCCTCTTCAAAACATGCAAGATTTGTTTATTCGCCTTCACCGCCCATTTCCTTGTGGATATGCCACTGATGATTGCCAATGTTTTACCCTCATCTGCTCGCATGCCTTGGTAAATTTTTCCGAGAACTGGGTCCCATGATCAGACACAATTGCTCGCGGGACTCCAAACCGGCACCATATGTGCTCGTGCACAAAGTCAATAACATTTACCTCACTTATGGTTGCCAGTGGCTTCGCTTCCACCCATTTCAGAAAAATAATCCACGCGACCACGATACTTGAATTTCGACCGAAAGAAAAAGGACCAATTAAGTCTATTCCCCACATATCAAACGGCCATGATGCGATTGAGTCCGCTCGGTGGATGGCAAGCGTGGAATATCCGCATAACGCCGACATTTGTCACATCGGCGAACATACATCTCGGCGTCCGTAAGATCCCGTCGCAATGTTATCCAATAAAATCCAGCTAACACTTTCTCCTAGTGACCGTTGACCAGGGTGACCTCCACACTTGCCTTCATGCACTTCGCCCAAGATTCCTTCTATCATCTCTGGTCGTACACACCTCAATAGAGGTCGAGTATAAGATCTCCGATACAAAATGTTGTCCAAGATAATGTAACGGCATGACCGCTTTACGGATAGTTCTAGCTTCCTTTTCTTCGTCTTGAGCACTCCCGTGCTCGATGTAAACTCGAAGATCATCTATCCAACATTTGGCAGCCGGCTCTATGTCCATAACCACTTCCTTCTCGATGACAGGAACTTCCAAATGCTCGATCATGACTCCAGGATGTAAAGACTGGATTTCATCCTCAGCCATCTTCGACAAGTAATCTGCTCGCATGTTATCCTCCCGAGCAATTCTTACTAATTCCCAGTAATCGAAATCTTTCAGAATTTCTCTTACCATCGCACAATAGCGAACCAAGATCGGGTGATGTACTCCATAGTCGCCCTTGACTTGATTTACCACCAACTGAGAATCACAATATACCACCACTGCCCGCACTCCAATGTCTTGTGCGAGCTCGAGACCAGCAATTAAAGCTTCGTATTCGGCCTGGTTGTTTGAAGCGGGAATTTGAAACGCAATGCCTTCTCAAATTCTATATCATCTTGCTACGTGGAACTAAAACTAGACCGGCACCACTCCCAAATCGACTAGCCGAACCATCAACATGAAGTTCCCAGCAATATTCTGGCCTCGGCTTTGGACTTGCGTTACTCGTCGCTGTTGCTTTACTCTCTACTTCTTCCTCGACAGGATCCTTGAAGCTTGTCTCAGCCACGAAATCTGCTATAGCTTGCGCCTTGATTGCTCGCCGTGGTTGATAATCGATGTCAAACTCGGTTAACTCAATTGACCAAGTTAGTAACCGACCAGAGGTATCTGGCTTGTGCAAAATCTTTCTCAAAGGCAAATCCGTGTAAACAACAATTGAATGAGCAGAAAAATAAGCAAGTTTCCGGCAACAAGAACAACAAGTTTAATAAGCCAATTTCTGCATTAAAATATCTTCCCTCTACATCGCCGAGGGCTTTTGATACATAATAAAAAGCTTTTGTACATTGCCTTATTTCCTCAGGCCTCAAAACAATTTCGAACTTTCCTTACACCGATCTCGCACGCTTAAAATCCGATCCATCTTGATAATCTTTCCTTACATTCAAAAATTCAGTACTTAACCCAGTGGAAGACCGGATCTTTGTGACTTGTTCAACAACACTTAGGATACTCGCCTTTGATTAAGTGTGGTTCACAACATTTCATTTCAAATTATTTCAAATTTTTTCACTTTCCACCAACTCTCCTTTCAAAAGAAAACTTTAGCTTTCGGTCGTTATTGTTTAGGCATACTCACTTCAAGCCTTAATCAAGGCTATTCTGACATTTGATCAATCAATGGCTACCTTGCCTTCTCTATAAACATACATATAACCTTCCCAAAGTACTCAACAAGGTGGACTTGAAAATTCAGAATTGCAAGCAACCTTGACAAGCACCTGGCCGACCTCGAGATGAAATCTTCCTAAAGCAATCACCCCGCCATTAAGCCTCTGCAGACATCCTTAATACAATGAGGAAGCTTCATAGTGACTAATGCCTTTATTTTCTCAGATTAGCCTCAATTCCCCTCTCAAGAACTATGAAACCGAGGAACTTGTCGGCCTTTACCCCGAACACACATTTGCTCGATTCAACTTCATGTTGTTCTTCCCGAGATTAGCAAAAGTCTCACCCAGATCCTCTCAGATGCTCGCGCCCTTTAGTCTTGACCACCATATCATCGATATAAGCCTCCACATTTCTCCCGAGCCGCGAGCTAAACACCCTGTTGACCATCCTTTGATAAATGGCCCTGCAAGATTCTTCAAACCAAAGGGCATCATCTTATAACAATACAACCCCCTGGCCGCTCTGAAAGTCATAGAGCCTTATCTTGTTCAAAGCCATCTTCACTTGATGATACCCTGAGTAAGCATCTATAAAGCCGAGGAGCTCGAACCCCGCAATGGCGCCGACCAACTTATCAATTCTCTAAGAGGATAACAATCCTTCTGACAAGCCTTATTCGTGAATCCGTGAAGTCAACACACATCCGCCACTTGCCATTTGACTTCTTCACCATAACCACATTAGCCAACCAAGTTGGATAATGTATCTCCTCAATAATGTCTCGCCTTAAGCAACTTCGACTTCCTCCTTGATCGCTTGATCCTTTCTACCGAGTAAACCCGAGGTCGCCGCCGGATTGGCTGTAAGTGTAGACACCCCAAATTGCACTCCTATGTTTACAAGCGAAAATATTGTCAATTAAGGTCTCTCGGCCTGCGATATTACAAAATGAACTACTAATTATTTCTTACATGTTTCAGAGCAAAGGTACCAAAAATACCGAATAAAATATCAAGAAAAACTTAAAAAGAAAACAAATGTCAAGTTGCGAGAAAAGTCGAAAAGAAACAAAAAACAAAGAAACGAACCAAGGCTAAAAGAAAAACAAAAAAAAAGAAAAAGAAAAGAATTGGTGCCAAACAAGGCTTGGTGCCGCCTCCCTTCCCTTTACTTAACCACTAATCTACCCTATATATATATATATATTATACTCCCTCATTCTCGCAAAGGCCTCCCGACTAACTCTCCCCGGCTCTCATTTCCTCATTCTCTTTATGCAATTCCTTCGCCTCCCAAATAAGACTAACTCTCTCTCTCTCGCAAAATAACTCTCACGCCTGGCCCCTATTTCCCTCATCACACAAGATACTCCCCTCTCTCTAGACACACACAACTCGCACACACACATAAATATATAAACACGCAGTCAAAAATACACCATAAATATATCCCGTTACTTCGCCTCGAGTAACGAGCTAAAAAGTCAAAACTTAAGTCTAGGTTCCGCCCAATCCAAAAAAGGCCAAAACCAACCCAAATAAAGTTGTCACTGCCCGAGTTGACTAAGCCCCAACCAAAAACCTCAATCAAATCCGCTTAAATCAGCTCAAATCCAGCCAATTCAAATTCAAAACAAAAAGACTCTCTCCCCTCAAGGACGTAGCGAGACACCACCGCTCTAAAAGGTAATACCTTTAAGAGTTTTTATTTATTTATATTTTTTTCCGTTTTTATTTATTTTTCAAAAGTTGTATTTTAAATCCGTCAAGCAATGTAGCCAATATAAGCCCAGTTGTCGCCTGGATTAGATTAGGAAAATTATGTAAAAGAACCGTTATAATGGCCAAATATTCTTAAATGTGTTTGTAATTATTGGAATGAGGCTCATGAGTCCATGAAATAATGTAGCCACGAATGTATCTGCTTTAATTTTCCCTTGTCAAAATAAGACCTTATTTATTTGCTAGATTAATATAACAATGAGCATACTTCAACCAAAAACGCTTTGAGACCGAAAAGGCGAGTTGGGTGCCTAGCACCTTCCCAACTCGTAACTTAGCCCCCGAACCCTCTTTCTAAAATCTCTGGTTTTCTTTTACGGTTTTCCTTTATTTTTGCCTTAAAAATAAAGGTGGCGACTCTAAAACTTTCGATCCAATTGGGCCTCGCAACATTCCCTCTTTGCACTTTCCCTGCTTCTCCCTAAAAGGGAGATACTGAATGGAGGGGTGATGTATTCCCATATCCCGGTATCCCCTAAACAAGGGATAACTTGATGCGGAAACCCATAGCCCCATAGCGATCCGATTGGGCCATAAGGTCTATTTTAATAAATCCATAAGTGGGCGCCGCAATATCTTTTCTTGCACTTCTCTATTATCCCCGACGTAAAAAAGGGAGAATGAGAATGGAAAGGTAATGCATTCCCATATCCTGTTATCCACGAAATAAGGGATAACCTGACATGAGGAAACCTTTAGTTCCCATTTTGGATACAAAATCCACTCAGGGCAACCGAGGCACATTCCAACGTGCTAATATAGACAAAGACTCCTCTCGCACTTTGGATTTCGCCTTCCCTAAACAAGGGAGGGTGGAACGAGCAGGTGTCCCAGATCAGCACGCACGCCGCACCCCTAAACAAGCTGGGCGCGGAGCACATCTGAACCTCACAAGTTGGCGACTCATGGCTGATGTCGTTTTATTTTAAATAAAATGGAGGGCTAGACTCATAAAATAAAACTTTTTTTTGGCTTTTCTTTGTTTCCCTCGCAATATGCTCGTTATATTAATTTACGATTTCAATAAAGTGTTCCCATTACTACCGTGGCTATATTTGGATATGATCCTCCATCCGCGCCAGCCTCGCTCCGATATCCGTTATTGCATGTTCGAGAGTATTAAAAAATCAATCAAATAAAAAATTCAAAATATATATATATATATATATATATATATATATGTATATATATAAGGCTGCCTAAGTATATTGGCCGGAAACTCATTGATACCCTTAAAACATTCCGACAGAGTGTGGTATCGCCTGAGCATACAACGCTGCACTGGCCGACAAAAAATTTCAAACACTCGTATATATATATATATGATATATATGTAATGCTTTTTTATTTCCAAGACATCAAAAAAAAAAAAAGAGTCGGGCTTTACTTCCGCTCTATTTATTTTCTTTCATTTATTTCTTTCGCTCATTTTATCTTTTTCACTTTATTCTCAGAATCAGATATTTGTACATCTCAAAGATTCATTATGTCATTTTATTTTGGGGGCATAGGACCAAAATTTGTAATTAATAGGGATAGATAGTTTCCCACTTTTCTTTCTATTTCTTAATGTGATGTGTTTTATTGTTTGCGCCAAACTAAAAAAGCCGAGAAAATCCACAACAAAGAAGACAGCCAAATTTATTTTATTTTCTATATCCTGTGAAATAAATAAAGATTTTATCGCTTTTAGATACCGCACACACGCACGCATGTAAATATATTCCGAACTGCATTCTACACCATGGCTGCCCCTACCCCCCGCATAAGCCAACGTTAGAATGCATATAGTTTTTCAGACACTTCACAGACCGACCGGTTTTTGATTTTTGAATCTGGGTCACCGGCTCAAAAAAAAAATCATCAAAAAAAAAAATCAGAAAATATATATATGTTAAAAAAAAATGCGTAAGTTCAAAAAATAATAAGTGCGCACAAAAAAATCAATAAATAACAAACGTGGGTCGATTTATAATTCTCATATGCTCGACCCAGACCATTTCGAATGGTGGATCCCCGAAAGAGTATAGCCCTTCGCTCGGACCAGCCCCTGGGGGAGTCGAAGGTGGAATACGTTGGTCCTATACTGTGAAAGAATCCAATAATCGCTCCAGAAAGTCCCGAGACCGCAGCTAAAATAAAGTGTGCTTATCCTGGCCAATTGTGGAAAGCAAATAATAAATTAAAATAAAATACTAATAAAAAAGGCACGCCGGTACTTCAAGCCCAGATAACTCCATTTAGCCTTCTCGATACCTACCAAACCCCATTTTCCTCGAGACTCGGCCCGACTTGGAACGCAGATAGCACCGGCCGATTGATTCGGGAAGAGCACGTAAATCGTAACGTAGGTATCACTATCATATCGCACATGCGGCGTAGTCAAGATGTAAATATAGGTCCAAGCAAAGATGACAAAGACAAAATGATCATCCGCTATAGTCCCCCAAGAAGCATCAATCTTCCATGTTCCTCCAAATCCAACCAACCAAACACCAACCCACCCAAATGCCTATTATTACCAAAATTTTAACCCTTTTCATCACACCCTCCTTATCCTACCCGTAATCCTTATCCAACCCAACATCCCTATCCTGCCCAAAATCCAAATACCA